>PNEQ01002199.1:0-14747 GCA_003012365.1 Medauroidea extradentata | reverse complement strand
CACGTAGCCAATCCCCTCTCGTGTTCCCTCCACCCGGACACCCCACCAACCCCTTCATTCACCCGAATACTATCGCGGCAACTCTGCCCACTAGAAGCGTTATTGGAAGCGCTTTTAAACAGCTTGCTTTGGTTGTTTACGAGTTCTTATCTTCCGATTGGCAGTATTGTAATCCGAGCGGAATTTGTAAAAGATACTTCTATCTGCACGAGTCATAGTTAGCTTCTAGTAGAGACAAAGTTACAAGTAAATATTTATTATATTCAGAGCATTGTCAGGAAGCTGCCTGGGCAAGCACTGCTTGGCTTGCTTACCCTGACGAGACGCCACTGCCCGCCGTATACATCCTTATACCTGGTTAAGTTGGCCTACTTAATTTGTTATAAACAACAAAGAAAAAAAATATTAATTAAGACCAAAAAATTGAAATTACTGTATGATAAGATGCCAAGTAAGTGCTACGTGCCAGTGCACGTCACACTAAGCACATGATGGCGGCGGGAAAGTTCAAAATACAGTAACGCCGAAGTAAGTTCTGACAAGGTGCACACACTGTGAAACACTGGCACAAAGTTCATAGTCTGAGGAAATATTCCAGGATAACATTTCCTGGATTCCATAAGTCTTTCCAATTAATATATAGTAAGAAAACCCCACAACAGCGCACAGGAATGCAATGACCTTGAAAGCAGCTGTTCTAGCCCGGCGTTGCCATGTAGCGCGCGCGTGCCTCAGTCCGGCATTGCCAAGTCGCGCACAGCTGCCGGCAACCATGGATGTAATAATCTTCCATGCCGGCAACTGATGATGTCGTTGGCCGCGGAGCATTTCCTTGGCTCATGGGCGCCCGGAGGGCAGAAGTAGCCAATGTTATTTGTTTGTGTGTCTATTATGATGTTTATATGACAGTAATAAATTCATTGAAAATATTTAAACTAGATTTTTAATGTTTCTGGCAAAGGAAAAAAATATATTTCTATTGAGAATTTCAAAATTAGTAATTTATTATTTTTAGATTTTGTACCTTCAAAACCATGACTCGGCTTACATGCGGGGTCGTCCTAATGCCGGCAAATACGGTAGTAACTTAGTTTCTTTCGGGTCTGCCGGTAATGTGTTTGTTCCTGACATCCAAAAATTTGTACAATCAATAATGGCAAAAAATGTGATAAAACGAAGGCGAGGAAATTATAATAAAGTTACGTAATGAATATCCATGGTAAAAACTGATTACCATAAAATGAAGCCAAGAAAACATGATACAAATGCTCGCAATACCATAGTGATAAAATTATGCCACAAACATTGCCTTAAAAGTATGTATAAAATTGCATTCTGAAGAGATAAAAACTAAGTTCACAAGACCACAGCAATAAAATAAAGTAAATACAATACAGTATAAATTTTTCTGCGACTTGCAAGTCCACAGCGATATGCACACCGTGTTTACATGAAACTCTAGCTTTTTATTACCTTTAGCGAGACAGAAATACTTCATAGATAATAATAGACAGTTAAACTGTATATTTTTGAACGACGCTTTGTGAAAGTACGTACAGTATATCACTGCAGTCCGTCAGTAAAGAAATTGGTACAGAGCGATGCATGGTAACACATTCTGACAGAGCCATGAAACGCAGTCTCTATTTTATTTTTGGTACTGTCCGCTGCATGCTGTGTAACACGTAAATTGTGTATCTAGATGCTCATTCAGCAGCCAAGTCAAAAATTAATTGCAGATCTAGGTGCTCGTGCTGTGTACATTGGGTACCTAGATACTTGTTTAACTACCAGGTTATGTAGGGACATAAGTGTGCACACTGGTCGAGTTATTCTATCAATGTTTGCCACTGCCGGGTTTCACAGTGAATTACATTGGGCATGGAAAATAGCAACTTATACCTCTAGAGTATTAATCCATTCTTGAGATTATACAGTTTCAATATAATGTACGCCTGCCATTTAATCCATTAAGATTATTTGCCCAAGATATTTCGGGCTGTAAATCAGTAGAAATAGGAGGGGGAAAAAAAAGCTTAATATATATATATATATTTTTTTTTTAATGTTTTCTAATTATTATTTTTATTGCAGACACACTTACAAAAACCTGACAGTGTAGCATGAAGCAGTTAAATGGATTTTATTAGTTTTAATTGATATTTAAAAGTTAAAACAAACAGACAAAAAAAAAACACTCACGGATGTTTCCCACATTTGACCACTAAACCTACACAGCTATTTTAATTACATGTGCGGTGCCATGATGCAAGTTATGAACTACCTATGTTACATTTGTACTGTAGATATACTCATGCAGATATACTAATTTATCAACATAGGTACCGGTATGTTCTGTACTCGACATGTATCAATATGCTGAACATCTTCAAACATCAACAAGTTGCGCAGTGGATTGAAAATTTTGAGTTTACCTAGTTACCATAAACCGGTCTATGACATGGTGTAGCATATTAAATAAAAATTTTGGTTGCAGGGAAGTTAGTTTATGATTTTGAATTTCATAACAGAAAAAATTATAAACATCACCAGACAGATCCTAGTGTAAACAAGATGTCGCAAAACGTGGCAACACAAGTTAAAACTGCTAAAATGTGGGTAAACATTGTTTTCAGCATTCCTTAAGTTTGCGATCCTAAATTCAGCGCAACCAAAGTGCAGACCCAAGATGATTGTCAACACAAAAGTACTAAAGTTATAACAAGAAATTACTGCACTGCTAATATTAGTGACATTTTTAACAATTTTGTCATAATGCCGCAAAACAATTAAATACTAGTTACTGGAGGCCACTTACGAGCAGAGGTTATTTGTTATTCCTGATATCACTCACACAGATAGTATAACCCCTTTATAAAGACCCATTTTATTACAACCGCCTATCTATAAGAACCATATTCTCGGGAACAAGTGCCTTTCTATAATGACCCTATTTTAGGGAACTGCAAGTGGTCATTTATGTAGGTTTTACGTGTGTTATAATACAATTTATGGGGTATATAATGTTTTAAACAAGGAAATAGTAATTGTAGTCTTAGAGAGTATCGCTCTTTTTTTACCCAGATATCTGCCAATTGTATTAAATAAACTTTACATTTTAGAACATATTTGTGTTTGAAACGGTGAAAGTTAAACACAAACTTTAATAGAAATCTATGCTAAGAAAAATTTTCCTGTAACTTTTTAAAGGTTGAAATTGGTTGTTTGTAGCTAACAATACTAGCCACCCAACAACACAATTCTTGGGAACCGTGGACTGTTATATCAAGGTTCTAGTGAAGTTACAACTTGTAACACCCAGTGCTATCTGGCTTAATGGCCCACAGAACTACCCTTGGAAGGTGACGTGGTGTACAAACTAGTCAAGGTTATATTGTCTTGAATGTTCACTTATCTGGGGACCTGGGCTTCTTTGATGGCAATAGACACTGTTTCTCAACTAAGTATAAATTATGGTGCATGTTCACCTACCCCAGAACTCTGCCCCACAAGGGTATGTTCACACAAGACTCAGATTAATGTGACCACTGAGTTCAACAAAATGATGCCCTAGTGGTTTTGTAGATAGTAGCTGAGCCATTACAAGATTCCTCAGCCTAGATAAGGCCAGCATTAGAACCAAAAGCAGTTTCTTTGCCAAACTCTACCTGTTCTTTCCTTGGTTCCATCACTGCACACACCTACCACTGAAGCCAACCAAGTCAGTGTTCTCCCCAGAAAAAATTTAGAGCTGGGTGGTTCACGAAACCAGCTGGGTGCATCGTGGAATAAGCTTGATGGTGTTGGTAGGAATGTCTGTTTCTTAGCTGGGTGGTAAAGAAAAAAAGCCGGGTGGGGCGCCCGACAAAATGGGCCTGGGGGTGATCACAGGTTCAATGTTGGTAGCAGTGTCAAATGTCAAAGCCCAATTACGACTACAAAAGCTCTGATAAGTTTCCAACCAAAGTGGAGTTGGCAAAAAAGCAAAAATTACTCGTCGTGCTTAACAACTGAGGAGATATAATGAAATTGCAGTCTTCAGGAATCTAACTAAATAAATTGTCAAAAGTAAAAGAAAAACAGCCAGTAAAACTTTCAAATACAATACAGTAAAGAACCCTGTTAAGAACTTCCTGAAGGGACTGAAAAATTTCAACTTCTTACATGGGAAAACTTCTTAAAAGGGTCAAATTACATTTGTATACATAGACATTGTAAAAATAATTCATACTTACTAAGGGGGAAAACTTCTTAAGTGGGAACTTCTTATGGGTGTGCACTGCATATGTAATAAATACCATATTTGTCGGCATATAGGACGACCCCGCATATAAGACGAGTCATAGTTTTGAAGGTACAAAATCTTGAAAAAAAGTAAATTACTAATTTTGAAATTCCCGACAGAAAATTATTTTTTTTCTTTGCCAGAAACATTAAAAATTTAGTTTAAATATTTTCAATGCATTTATTACCGGCATATAAACATCATAGTAGACACATAAACAAATAACATTGGCTATTACTGCTCTCCGCGCGCCCAAAAGCCAAGGAAATGCACGGCGGCGGCCGGCGATATCTCCATTTGCCGGCAGGTGTGCGCGACTTGGCAACGCGGGACTGAGGCCACGCCGCGCACTACATGGCAACGCCGGGCAACAACAGCTGCTTGCAAGGTCATCACATTCCTGTGCGCTGTTGTCCGCCAGCCAAGCACTAGACGGTAGACACATGAATGTGTGGTACGGTACCTAGATCCTCGTTTTTTCCGCCCGAGAGTCTTGTGCTTGCGAGACAAAAGATGAAAGCATGCGGACCTAGATCCTCGTTTTCTCCGCCCGAGAGTTGTAGGCTGGCGAGACAAAGTATCTCGGCACGCGCTCGCATCGATCACTGCTTCGCTGTGAGGAAATGTCCTTTATTATGAATGACGCTCATCAAAATTTCGTATCATTAATTTTATTAAAATAAACGGGGCACTCGTTTTCATTTGTGACGAAAAACGCAATTCCTTGAAACATCATACAACTCCACAGCTTACAGTTTAGCTTTCAAACGATTTTTGGTTACCAAAAATTTTTGCACCCTCATATAAGACGAGTAACAATTTTTAAGGGCCAAAAATATGTAAAAATTGTTGTCTTATATGCCGGCAAATACGGTAGTGTGCTAAATTTGGGCCAAAAAAATTTTTTTGTATTTCTGGTCATACACAGTATGCAAATTAACAAATAAAATTAAATAATATTACCTATAAATATTGGTTCTGTTCTTGTATGTATGATGTATGTCAAAAGCAAACAAATGTTACAAGCCAGAAAAACTTACCATTGTAAGCACAGTTTCGCCAACATCACGATAAATGTTTTTCATCCACACATCACAGATTTTCTGTTCATCTTGGCTGAGCACACGCGACAATGTCATGCGGCGCTGGGAGTCCTTCTTGAGCAAGTAGAAGCCATCTTGCTCTGCTTTGGCTCCAGATCCCAGCTCTACCTCCGGAGAAAGCAGGCCACCTGAGGAGCTGCGCCGAGTCATGCTCAGTCCCTCCTGATCAGATTCGCATGTTGTAGTGGAACTGCAGATATAGAACATGACTGCTATAGAGATTCCAAATTGATTTGAAGATAGGCCACTTATAGCATACTTCCATATTTAATATTTAATTACCATATACAGTATACTTCTTTACGGCCATAATCTCTTGTTTCTATTTTTTTAAATACATTAATTTTTTTACGCCTAAATGAGAGCAGATATAAAAAATCTGCTGGACAGTTTTGTTTAAAATAATCTTCTCCATGTTGGCTGATTTTTTAAGGTAGTACACACTATGATTTTAGCTAATTATATAATTAACGAAATTCTGATTGACATTTCAGTCGAAACCTTATTCTAATTTCTTGTTTCAAAAAATTAGCTATAATGGTAACTATTTTAAACAAAACTGCCAAACAGATTTCTGATATCTGCTCTTGTTCTTGATTAAGCTTAAGAATAACTATCGCAAAAACAGTAGTCACAAGAGAGCATAGCCACATACTTTCTTCAGGTTGGTCCAAATAGCTGCTAGACACTGCATCTAAGAATCAAAACCTACAATGTTTATGTTCAAAAATCGTTACTACAATCTTGTTATTTTTCTACTTATTACTTAAGCTTTCACAAAATATAATTTTACTTTCAAAATTCTGTGATCAAATAATGGGAAGAAATAATGTATGATATTTTTAATATTATATAAAGCTGATAATCTAATTTATCTAATATCTGCAAAAAAAATCATACTTAACTTCTTAGTAAAAGGTTTTTCAAGTGAAAACAGTTCTTTTTTAAAACTAGTACTTTTTTTGGTACAAGATGGTTTGTTTTAACATTTTATATTATGAGAGGAAATGTTCAACAAAAATCTATAGGCCTACAAAGTGAAGTGTGTTATTCCCTACTAGTAATTATTATGGCAAGTATAAATCACAAACTACATTCAGGTGATGGAAAAATGCAACACCGTGAAGTAGACATGCAAACCAAATTTAAACAGAAATGGAAAGAAGATTATAAGAAAATAAAATAATTATGTGAGAATAGTTATGCATGCATGAATGCAGCAGTATCCTCCGAAACAAATAGTAGTGGGATATGTTAGCTATGAACATTCCTACAGAAGACACTATGCACCGTAACTGTAAAAGGGCAGCTCATATGTTTAAAATTTTGAATGAAGCGTAGTGATACACTTGCATTAGGAGGTTTTCAATACAGTAAAATGGCTGCTCATTAGGACACAACGCTGTGACAGTGAAGTGATGTGGAAGCAGTAGACTAAAGAGAGAACAGGATTAGTAAAACATTTGGAACTGGACGTCGAAATGTGACAACACGACAGGATAACAGAACACCCACCTGCATGAGAGTGACATACATATTCACCTTCACCACTTAAGTTAGTATAACAATATAACACTGCAACCGATATGACACGTGTTTATTTCCACAGGTTGACATAGTACTATGTACATGCATTTTCCTGCAGGTGAATCCCTTGAGCCTGAACTATTGACATTTCAGGATAAATAGAGGTAGCAAACAAACTTAATGTCGTGAAGTTTGTTAAACTATGTTTTTCAGACGAGTCCTGAGCCAACTTGTGTTCATGTAGGCAGATAAAACGTTCCCCAATAACAAGGTGAGTGTCACTTTCTAGAATTCACTATTCAGAATCATACTGTACAAAGTATTGGTGTGATGGTTTAGGAAGCAACTAGGCATCATAGACAATTTAAAATGCCACATATGTTGAGCACACCTTACGGCAACTAAAGTACCAGGGAAGTTGTGGAGGATGAAGTAACAACTTTCCTTAGTACACTACTAGAACCATACTCCAGCAAGAGCACTTATGACGACTACCTTTTGCTAGAGATACAGTATACCCAGACTGTCCACACAGCAAGCAGACATCACTTCCTCACCGTGCGTGTTAGTTTACAATGTCTCTAACTGAACATGTTTGGAATATGGCTACTCTGCAAATAGCCAGTCATTATCCTCTAACTAACAAAGACAAAATGTGTACTTTAATAAACGCTACATGGCAGACAATGCCTCCAGCCCAAGCCTATGATACAATTTCACTGTGTGTACCAGCTATTGCAACAGTTCAACGCAGATTTACAACATACAATATTTTGCTGTTAATGCTGTGTTGTGAGACGATAGGCCGCAACGTGGGAATGTTTGGTTAGGTAACGCCCCCCCCCCCCGCCCCGGCACCCAAGGTTTGTCTACATTACTGTGCCATTGTGGCCGTTACAAAACATGTGAGTGATGGCACGTGAGTCGTAGAAGGGTGCCAAGTGGCGTGATGCAAGATGGTCCTGGCAAACGTACCCACACTAGCGTGCAGTGAGAACTCTACCTCCCCTCCACTCTAGGCATATTACTCTAAGGGAGGGGTTGGGTTGAGTTAGTGTCACATGACCAGCCAACACCCCTGCGCTCGCACTCCACCCTTCTGAGCAAGTATATTAGGAACTGCACTGCCCGAGGAATTGCATTTGGGCACTTAGTAACTTAGTAACACCTCCCGGAGAGCTTAACAGTAGGAATCAGGGGCTTTCAGAATAGTCAGGGTCAGTACATAGTATCGTTAGAGGGCAGCAAACAGGTTGTGCCCTGGGTTACAGCAAGAACATTAACGAGACCATTTATCATTGTTGGAGATATAGAGGCAGGAGTGACGCGGTAGTGGCCCACCCTGAGCCTGGTAGGTGACAGTACCGGTGACTATGCAAGGGGGGCACTTCTCTGCCTGGACACATCACATGTTTTTTAATTTCTAGACTACGGACCCGACAAACATCCACTTGTCAAGAAACCCATTTCTTCCTCCTATTTTATCAACATCATCATTGGGGCCATTGCTGAGGTTGTAGAGAGGAGTGAAGAAATACGATGTTTCCGGCAATTGCTGCCCTGGGGAGTCCGATCAGAAGACTGGGAGCTAGGTGTACATTAGTTTCACATCTTTGTCGAAGATGAGTGTGTTCAATACGTCCACGCCAAAGGTGGATATGTCATCATATTCACCTGGGGTTCAGCTTCTGTTCAGTCCCGGCCACCTGGAGGGCATCCATGGTCTGAAGGTGAGTTTAAGCAGAGGCCATATATGTGAAAGCTTGCCAGCTTGGAGGAGTCCGCTCGAGAGACTAAGAGCTAGATGTGCATGTCACTACGTCTACACTTAAAGTGGGTGTGTTCATCACATCCATAAGTAAGGTGGGTGTGTTCATCACATCCATACGTAAGATGGGTGTGTTCATCACATCCATACGTAAGATGGGTGTGTTCATCACATCCATACATAAAGTGTGTTCATCACATCCATAAGTAAGGTGGGTGTGTTCATCACATCCATAAGTAAGGTGGGTGTGTTCATCACATCCATACGTAAGATGGGTGTGTTCATCACATCCATACATAAAGTAAGTGTGTTCATCACATCCAAACATAAAGTAGGTGTGTTCATCACATCCATACGTAAGGTGGTATGTTCATCACATCCGTACGTAAGGTGGGTGTGTTCATCATATTCATACGTGAAATGGGTGTGTTCATTACATCCATACGTAAGGTGGGTACGTCATTATGTGCACCTACACCAGCTTCTGTATGGTCCCGGCTGTCTAGAGTATAGTGGTCCCCATGCAGGGGTTGGAACTATGAACAGCCGCAACAGATGCAGCAGGACCCTGAGGCACAAGGTACTTACAGTTCACATACATCCATCATCATTTCATGCACAGGTTGCCAAAATGGACTTGGCAGGTGAGGCATTTTCAGCGAGCAGTTGGCTGTCTTATAAAAGTAAGGAAGCTATACCCATCCCGCTGTCATAGGCGCCACTCACCCCTAAACAACTGCATCATTTAGCGAGAAAAGTGTGCCAGCAGCGTCAACAGCTCTAACGGCAAACGTGGAATCGACTTCCGTGGGATGCTCCGGGCTTCGAGCAGAGGGATGCTGTCGATAAGGGGGCCTGAAATCCTTTCCTTGGGGTAAACTCCCTCTCCGACTCAGAACACAGTGGATAACCCTGCCTCCGACATTCGACTTCTTTGGAGAGTCCCAGTTAGGACACAACCATCTTAGCATAGATGTTGCAATTTTTTAATGCGTTTCGGCAAAAATTCAAAACGCCGAACTTATTATTCAAAATGGTGGATAACCCAACGCTGGATTCTTTGGGGCATTCAAGAGGTTGTTCTGGAACGTGTCTAGAATATATCCTTAAGTTTTCAGCTTGATTTTTTAATGTCTGGGTTTTATTTATATTTGGGCTATTTGCACTGTATTACTATTATACATAATGATTGTTGTTCTGTGGCTGAGTCTCTAAGTCTATGATGTAACACAAACGAGGGTGCCAGAGGTGTTGAAAGAATATTCAGACTAGTAGAACGCAATCATTCAGCTGATGGAGACATTGAGCACTCCAACCACTGTATAGAGTGAAGAGGGCATCTATGAAATGGGGATGCTGTAATATCCTAACTTTCACTTCACCGCATCAGGCGAGAGAAAGAGAACCGGCAGAAACAACAGTTACATGCACAGCAGGAGAAAGCAATAGTACTTGGAAGAGCGAGCAAGTTTTGGGTGGTTCCATCATTAACACAGACAACACATTGGTTGCAAAAGATCCAGCTTGGGCAACTAGAGGAAATGGTAAAGATGGGTTCCAAATGATCCTCAACTTAACACTATAAAGCAGAGTCTCACTGATTTTGTCCTTCCCAGCTCACCCAAGGATGTGCTTCACCAACCTTAAAGAAGCATGAGAGAGGTGGTACGTGTCACTTAAAAAGTGCAGCCAAAAGACTGAATAAGTATCTTTATCTTAACCCCTCTTCCAACCACCAACGTGGGCCATGACTACAGAGTTGCAACAAAAATACCACAAGCAGGGAGCGTCAACCAGAACCTAACCTAGGCCGTCATAGTGAACTGAGCAAGTTGAGCCACATCAACATTTGTAAGAAATGTTTCTTTATATGTCACTTTATATTTTGTTGCATCAAGACCAGTGTAGCCTAAGAATAATGGCAAACAGAAGCTATGAATAATTGTAACTATGGCTTGTTTGCACCAGTACTGCCACTGTACACGTCTGCAGTACTTACACACTTAAGAGTGTCCAGAAAACAAGGAAAAATATTTTCTTGACTTCCAAGTTTCCCAAAAAAAAAAAAAGTTAATTCCAGCAGATGGAAACAACAATACTATATGAAATACAAAAACTGTATACCGTAGAACGTCCGGCCTTCCCAGATTTGTACCAAGGTGTGCACCCAGTTTGCCAGCCCACTCTTTGTAGTAAGTAGCCTCCACCTTGCTAAGGCATCGCTGTTATCTCTAGGCCTGGCAAGTAGTGGTTTTTTTTTCTCTCTCTCTCTCTCTCTCTTCTCATAACGAAAAAGGGCACCAATACAGGCATAGTTACCTGGTTAAGGTGTTAGGCTTGCCCAGCTTGTGAAGTGAGTGTATTGTGTGTAAAGTCCATCAGAATTTGGAAGTGTCAGTGTTAAGTACCTACTTATTTTTTCTCATTCTCTTTTTCTGTTTATTGTTTTATAGAGCCTTAATTTGTTCCTGCAAGATAAATAACGGACGAACTTTAACCAAGTGAGGTGAAAGTCATCCTCATGTGAAGTAACAGTTTCAGGTTTAGACTTGAACTTCATGTTCATCAAAAAAACTCCACATGTGAGAGCTGGATAGGAACATTTTTCTGATTTTATTAGAGATAAAGCTGCATAATATTTCATTCAGTGGGCTACTTAGGGCTATGTTGATGTACTATTGTAATTAAATTGTAGTTATAATTTAAAGTGAATTTTGGTGCCTATGAACATGAGCTGTTCTTGCTCATACTCGCGAAGCAATTAGCCTCGGAAAACCAGGCTCCCACAAACTAGCACAGGTGGGCCTATGCCCACTAAAACACTTTTAATTAAACACAGGGCACGTTCCAAGATCGCTACCAATACATGCTTATAGCTATTGGTGATAGTGTTGTTTTAAGAAAACCTTGAATTAGAGACACAAACCAGTAACAGTTTAAAACTCTATATATTTTCGTTAATTTCTATTTACGTGCAAAATGTTGTCCCGTTTGAATTACACCAACTTTCCTCCCAACTCAATGTCTTTAACAAGTTCAATTACTGGTATATACACATGTTCCTTTTACTGTAACACACAATAACACGCTGAACATATTTATCCACGATTGTTCTCCATTCAACACCACCTTAAATAATATGCACATCAAATCAGGTACAACATAATTTGCCCACTGAGGTTCTCCAATAGAAAGACGTTACTTTTAAGTGCTTGGATCCATTCTACTTAACCCCATTTCCGCCTAGACCTGCCTGCAACAGGTCCGCACCTCATTCAGACCAACTTTGAGGGCACAAATGACTGTCCCTAGCAAAGTCTTACACCCCGGTGGCGGTAACCACCTCGCTACACAAAATCAAAAATGACTTTCGTTGGAGCCACGTTCTCCATGGCAACGGAAAATGTCCCGCCGGACGAAATTAAGTTCCTTACTTTTCTCACTCACCGACCTGCTGTCCCAGTGAAATATTCTCACTGTAGCTCAATTCAAGGCCGTCCTCGTGAGCACTCGCTAACGCAAACACAAGCCATGCCTCCCGGTATATCAGGGGATTGCCGGGATCCTTCCTCGGTTCCCCACACAAAGCCAGCCAAGTTTGACAGGCCCTGTGTGCCCGGGGGAGCCACGCCATCAGCACACAACCTCTCTCTACCACACCTGACACAAGAGTAACCTCTCCTCACCAGGCGCACATTCCTTTATTGCTTCCTCTGCCGACACTACCCCCTCCTCCCCTCCAGGTCTACCCCTCCATGGCCAGTGGAGTGGCAGGTCCGAAGTCAAAAGGGGAAGATGCAGCTCAGACGACTGGAGCACCCCTAGCGAAAAACTACAGTCAACCAGTCAACAAACCCAGACCCTCAGGCTTGAAACTAACACCATTTTAAAATACCAGAACTGAACAGACAACTTTCAAAAACATTGCAGTGTATAGAATCATGTGAAGTTGGGCCTGTGCTTGAGTTTATTATTAAACTTTTGTGTATTCTCGATTTAAAACAGGTGTCAGAGAAAAGCTTGTTAACGGGCCTAGCAGAGAAATGTATGGGGCCTTTTGCCCAAGTTTTGGCAGAGGATCTGTCGATGGATGTGATAAACAAGGTGGAGTTTCTTGTTCAAGGTATCTTGTCGCGGGTGTGCCCAGTGCGTGAGCGAAGAGGTTATGTAAGGCAATTTGTGGACCATTTTCAGAGGCCGGAAGAGACATTTATAAATTTTGTAGAGTCTGTTATGGACTATAGTAGAGCATTGGGTGAACATCGATAGGAAAAATATTTAATCGCCCTAATAATGGGTAACATTTCACCCACGACGAGAGCCGCATGTAGTTTATGTTTGTTTCCGAACTCGTTAGTGGAGTTAAAAGCAATGGCGATTGAGATTCAGGGTCGCAAGCAGCAGAGTCGTGAATACGATAAAGAATTCCCATCAGAAAAGAGAGATTGTATAGCGAAAGGGCCGGAAGGGAAATTGCGAGTAATGCCAATAAACAAGGTGGAAGGGGTGATGCCTTTACAATGGAGGCCGGGCAGATGCGCCAATTGCGGTGGTTGGAGCCACTGGATAATGAACTGAAAGAAAGAATCGACGTAAGAGACAGGCGGTGTTTTAAATGTGGTAAGACGGGACACATCAAAATGTGGTGTTCGGAAAAGGGCAAGGGCGAGAGGGGAGTGTGCCCTCTACGCTCTCTTAGGCCATTATTCATGCCGAGCAAAAGGAAAAAGTAACGGAAATATGATTCTTTGGCAAGTAGGGGGATTGGATGTCTTGGCCCTGGTGGATTCCGGTGCTGCTAATAGTTTAATTAGTTGGAGGTTGTAGGAAGAACTTAGCAGCCAGAATAAAAGTTTAAACAGAAGGTCTCAAATATTGACAGTCCCGGAATTCATAATGGTGGATGGGTCTAGATCAGAGTGTGAAGAAAACGTGACGTTGCATCTTAAATAAGCAGGTTCTTCTTGGAATTATAGTTTTGCTATTATTTAAGATTTATGCATTCAGGTGGTGCTGGAGCTAGATTTTCTCGGGTATGTGCAACAAGAACTGATTTTCATAAAGGGTTATTGACCTTTGGGTTCAAGCCAGGTATAAAAGTGAAAATAGAGCATAGTAAAAAGACGCGAAAGTTTTCGCTTGGGGTAGTGGGTCAGTACAGGGAGAGGGACATTCAGGCTATATTGATGGAATACAAGGACGTCATTACGGATAAAACAAGGAAATGTGATTTGGTGCCGTATCATTTTCATATTACTGACCTCATGCCTTTTCGGAGCAGACCCTTTCAGTGCTCGTCGATTAAGGGTTCGCACTCCAAGGAGGGAAAAAAATTCAAGTACTTTTCAAGTATTTTTCAAGGATGTCCTCAAGAAGAAATCAACAAAAGCCACCAAGCATATAGTCAAAGCATTTAAAATATTAAATACTGTACTGTTATATGTGACGTGCACTGGCACGTAGCACTTACTTGGCATCTTATCATACTGTAATTTCAATTTTTTTTTGTCTTAATTAGTGTTTTTTTTTTTTTGTAATAACAAATTAAGTAGGCCAAATTAACCACGTATACGGATGTATACGGCGGGATCCAACATATTAATTGGGGATGCGAGTAGAGAAATTTACATTAAAATTTTCTTTTTAATTTTAAATTTAACTTTAAAGCAAGAGAAAAGTATAGAATTTTACGTGTCAATTTTATTGGATTTATATCGTGTTTGGACTCATTTGAAAGCTAATTTAATTTCAAGCAACTTTTCTAAGTAAACTTTTCTGATATTTTGCCTTGGTTAAATTTTGTTAAATTTCAAGTAGCTTAT
Organism: Medauroidea extradentata; assembly: GCA_003012365.1. Classification (NCBI taxonomy): domain Eukaryota; kingdom Metazoa; phylum Arthropoda; class Insecta; order Phasmatodea; family Phasmatidae; genus Medauroidea; species Medauroidea extradentata. Next base: position 242 of record PNEQ01002199.1, on the reverse strand, counting down.
TAGCTTGCTCCTCCTGGAATAGGATTTATGTGGCAGGCTAGTCGTAGTTCTCTTGCTTGGAAGCACGTACAGAGAAGTGCTGGCTTTTACAATTTCAAACAAGCTCGGAGCTAGCCAGTGCTTAGATAGATTTATCTGGCAGGCAGGTCAGAGTTCACTCGCTAGGAGGCACGAACACGGACGTGCTGGAATGCGGGGACTCTGCAGGGCGTTTCTCGACCGACGTGGGTGGTAGTATCGTG
>PNEQ01002198.1:15748-41868 GCA_003012365.1 Medauroidea extradentata | reverse complement strand
GTGTGTGTGTGTGTGTGTGTGTGTGTGTGTGTGTGTGTGTGTGTGTGTGTGAGAGTTTGGAAGGCTTTGGTACGGCACTGCATCCAATCCCACTCGACTTTAGCTTTCTGCAAACCTCTAAGCGGGACTGCAATTGTTGCAAACCCTGGTATGTACTTCCTAACATAGTTAAACATACCCATAGCACTTAGGAGCTCCTGCCTGTCCTTCGGTTGGCTCACCTCTAGTAATGCCCGAACTCTTTCAGGATCTGCATGTTTTCCTACTTCCGAGAATACTTGGCCCATGTACCGAACACATTTCTCCTTATATTGCAGTTTTTGGTCATTAAATTTTACGTTGTTTAGACGAGCTTGTTGGATCGCTGCCTGAACAGCATCGTCATGATTTTTTTTTCAGTTTCCCCAAATGCTACAGTATCTTCAAAATACACTATGACATTAGGCAGTCCCCCGAATATAGCATTTTTTTTTTCTTGGAATTTCTCTGGGGCACTAGCTACACCGAATGGGAGATGCAGGAATCTGTATATGTATGTCAAAAGGTGTGGAGAAACAACATTTGCGACTAAACAGTTCATCCAACTCAAAATGATAAAACCCATCTTTGATGTCGAAGACCGTATAAAATTTCTGCCCACAGAGTTTATCACTAATATCAACTAGAGTAGGGATGGGGTAAGGTTTTCTTTTTAAGACCTTATTCAGATCCGATGGATCCAAACAAATTCGCAAGCTACCATTGGGTTTTTCTACAACTACGAGATTGCTAATGAAACTGTCATATGTAACCTGATCCACTGGTTCTATGACACCCATAGCCTCCGACTTATCCAAAGCTGGCTTCAGACGTTCGTTAATGATCCTGGGCTTACACATTGCAGGCCTTATTACATGCTCAGAGTTAGGCTCTGTTACAATAACAAAATGCCCAGGGTATTTACCCAAAATTAAAAAAAACACATCCTTATGAGCTACAACAAACTTCTCTTTACCCTGTGAGTTACATGTTTCTTTCCCCTTATCTACACAGTTTATCAGTCCTAATTCTGAACACTGGTCTGGGCATTTACCTTGATCTAGGAACACATCCTTACAAGCTGTTATGAACTCGCGTTTTGTACTAAAGTCATCACCTTCATCAGTGCTGTGAATACGCTGTATTAACCCTAATTCAATACATGCTTCGATGCCATGGATTGGACAAGAATTTGTTTCTAACACAACAAATTTCAATAGATGCTTCACTCCCCCCATAACATACACACATTCTGTAAAACCCAATGGTGCTAGTTTCGCACTCCCATAAGCAACCAGAGTAGCGCTTGTTTGGTACATTTTACTGTCATTTTTGATAGACCTAAATATATTGTTACAAGTTTGGGCACACAAACTTTTCATGTGGGCTATTCCCATGAGTTCTTTTGGGATAGAGGTCTTATAATTATAAATAAAAGAGTTAAATTAAGTACTGGATTTAATAGCTCACAAAGCTATGAAATACACAAAACAGTAATCAACTATAACTCTCACAACACAATTAATTACGCACACAATTAGTATTGTTCCACAGAACGTTAATTAACTTAGACAATTAAAGCACAAGAATATTTACCATTAATCAAGTTACGACTACAAATAACAATAAAAGTTCAGTCATATATCCATTCAACAGTTACTCTCAAATAATGACAATGTACAACCTTAACAGTCCTAAGAGAGGATGGCTTACCATGTACAATGCAGCACCCAGAGTGCACCACTGTCTTCACTGTTGAAGTCTTCGCTTCGACTCCCGTCGCGCACCTTCTTCACCTTTCGATCCGCAGCAGAAGCCCTCTTGTCTCACCCAGTACTGCTCCGAAGGTATGTGCCTGTAGCCTTGCAGTAGACTCCGACGTCACCAAGACGTCTTCCTGACATCACCAAGATGTCCTCACCAGCCTCTCTGCACAAGCTTAGCACCTCCTCCGAGCAGGACCAATAGCGAACTCTCGAAGCACTTCTTCTCTTGAATCACCAGGTAGACAGTCTCCTCAAGTAGCCAGTTACTGCCCTCCTCGACACAACACCGTCAGTGCTGTTCTCTACAACTCACCACCTCTGCAGAACTCCAAAACAACACCACAAGTGTTGTTCGTCCTTCCTTCAGCCCGCTGGCGTTACACAGCCTCGATACCGACCACCGCTGCCGTGTTGCCATCCTCGAGACAACACTTCGTCAGCTCAGTCGCGCCGACACAACACCTGAGTGTTATGTGTCCCTTCTGTAGGGCGCTGATGTTACTCAGCCTCGACACCGACGCCCATCGCCGCCCCTCTTCAGACTTCGAACTCCAGACTCACTGACTCGTCACCACTCCACAAGACCGCACAATACTAGACTCTTCCCGACTCTCTTCCAGACTGACTCATTTTGCGCAGTACCGAGGCTTTTATACGGCCTCTTTAGTGACGTCAAATGGTGATGCAATATGATGATCAGAGGTCTAAAAATAGACACCACCTCACTTGTGATTGTTGATAGTCCCGTATTCGCACTGGCGTCATCGGGGAATCACAATGACGTCTCTCGGGAGTTGCGATATAGATGAGAAAACCCATGACATCTCTGGTTGACTCACAGGGCTGACCACCCAGCATGATGTAATGTGCCTCCTGCCCGGCCAACACGCAACAATATGTTCTGGCAAAATGTTCACTTCAGACCCAGTGTCCAATTTGAATAACACTGTACGTCCATCAACACTGATAGCTTGTCTCCATTCCTTTTGTTGAGTCTGTGCTATCGTCTCCACCCTAATGTGGTCACAGAAGAATGAGTCATCACTGCCCCCGTGATTCTCGTCTTCAAACACTGCATGCACTTGTGGGTTCCACTTGGACTTAAGACACTGTTTGAAAAAATGTCCTTTATCATGGCAGTTTATACACATTTTTCCAAATGCAGGACACATGCCGTATATTTATGTGACCTGCCACAGTTGTCACATACCCGACTGGGTTGATCTCTGTAGTTATCCCCTTGGTATTTACGAGTACTTGAGTCACTTGTGTTGTCAGGCCATTTAGACTTACTTTTACCCTTCTGAGAAGACACAAAGCCTAAATTATGTTTCCCTTTGAAAGAATTTACTGCATCCACTGTCACTGACTTCAGTTCTTTTTCTTCAACTTTTTTTGCTTTGTATTTTACTCTGCTCAACTGCTCGACAATCCCGAACTGCTTGGTTGAGGGTTAGGTCTTTAACTCGTAGTAGGGCTTCACGCAGCTTACAATCCCGAATTCCCACTACAATACAGCCTCTTTACATACTGTCAGCTTGGTCCCCGTAACCACAATTTTTTATCGCCTTCTTAGCTTCGGTGAGAAAATGATCAAAAGACTCACCTTTTTGCTGGTAGAACTGGTTAAAGACATGACGTCCGTATGTCTTATTTCTTTTAGGCGCCGCATAGTTATCGAAGGCTTGGATGACTTTGTCGTAACTATCCAAGCCCGCTTCACTCAAGCCAAATGTTGAGGCATCTTCACCGGTGACATTCAGCAAAAGCATTGCCTTTCGTTTTGATACCTTCTTTTTCTCGGCTGCTGTGGCTTCATCTGACAGTTCTGTGTCGTTACCACTCGCTCCCAAATACACCTGGAAATTCCGCTTGAATCTAAGCCAATTTCCGTGTACATTTCCTTCGAGGTTAAGTTTGGACGGGAGATTCAGAGACACGAGCGCTGTGTTTTCTGCCATGAAGGTTCGTTTTCTGAATTCCTGAGTATTTATAAACTTGTTTTAATACACGAGACTATACTGCTTGAGCTATTTTAAACCCCTGGCGGTTATGTTGACGTATCTTGGTTCGTTGATGAATGCGCCATGTTTAATTTGTAATCAATCATCATTTGATTCATCACTAATATTTATTATGTCTCTACATAACTGTACTTCACTTGGTATGTGAATACTGTACATAACAGTTGACATTACCACACAACATTCATATTACTGCTGATCGACTAAGTCTCCATTTGCCATCAGCCATAACACACACATACACATAAAAATTATATACTTGATAACTGCACAGAAATCGCAGCAGGTAATCAAAACACAAATGCCTTTGAAGATCGTAAACATGCAAAGAAAACATTCTAGAATTGTCAGTGGTAATTCATTTATGCGTGAACCCAGGTTTTTGTGTACATCTTCCCTCTTCACTCGAGAAAAAAGGGGGGAGGGGCACTAGTCACTGGTGAATGTCGCACTGGAAGAGAAATGGCTTGGTGACAATACAACAATAAATATATTGAAATGTATTTTGTAAAATGTTCTGTATTGACTTATGTTTTGCACCACCTCCAGATCCTATTGTGGGTTGTATGCGTTCCAGCTGTCTGCTCTAGTGCTACATTTGCATATGCTGTAAGGTGTGTGTTGTGGTATTATATGGTCTGTACATCATTCACTGGTACCAGTAAATTGTAGGTCACACTCATACTGGTGGTGCTTAACCTTTTATAATTGTGTATTGCCATGACTGCACACTATAACTATGGTGGTTTCCATTTAATACTCCATCACGTAATACAAGCTATATAAATAGTAATTACGAGAACAGTTTTAAAAACTGGTTGCTTAGAATTACTGCAAGAAAAAATTTACTGGAGATGATAGCATGCTTGATTTGGAGATATTAATATAAATGGAGGTAATCATTTTTGATGATGAAATAGAAATTATGTTGTTAAAGAGGAATGTTTGATTGTAGTTTTCATAATATGTTTTTTATAGCTTCTGCAGAAAATTTTTCACAGTTTTCCAAACTAAAGATAACAAATATCATCATTACGAGCATACATACGTCATCCTCCAGTTGGTTAAAATTTCTCTCCTTCAGGAAATTATCAGTTTAATATTGCACAAGTTTGATCAAGAATAATTTTGGTGATTAATAAATATATTTAAATTTAATATTAAGTATGGATAAATCAGTACACGTGCAATAGTTTATTTTTAATGCTATGCTTATATTTACAAGTGTCATACAATTTTAATAAGAGGGAAAAAGTATTAACTAGGGCTTTGAAAGTGCTAACTACTGTAAGCAGCCCATACCAGTACTTCACTGAAAACAGCAATTGGCTGAACATTCCACAGTAACATCCGTGATAGTGGCTATGTAAGTTTCCAAGGTAACATTCATTGTGTTACACAGCTTGATGATCTTATAAGTAAGTACTGGGTAGGATGAAGGCCATAGAAGAAGAGTATACATGTGATGAGTGTGGGTGTATTTCAGTAAGCAGAGATCCAGTAGCTGAGAAGCTCGCTCTTTCCCACAATGCTGACATTGTTATCTCATCAAGTGCACTGCAGCATATCGTTGACAACTATCCCAACTACGACAAAGTGTGGGACATCCCGGTAGTGATCAAACAACTGGAGCATATGGAAGGTGAGTAGCACACAGCAGTATGGACCAGCCAATATTTGCAGATAATATGTTCAGTTACTGTTTCAGGTTGTGTCTGGCACAAAAAAAATCTATGCCTTCTATGGCTGTTTACACAACTTATAATTTACAATAAAATAAGTGCTTTCTCGTTCCAAATATGAATACTCTGGGTTGAGTACAGAGTTTTCAGTTGTAAAGCTAATTACAGTGGATTCTCTATCCGTCGTTTCTCATGGAACTGACAAAAAATTACAGTACATGAGTGGATTTCAATGGATGAGGTCTAAAAATGCTGTAAAATAAAGGAATGAGCCCCATTAGGTTTCAATACATAGAGAATCCACTGTACTACATAAATATGTAACTGTTGTAAACTCCACTCTTCTTCAATGACAGGATGAGGAAGACATTTGTATGTATGAGAGAAATATAACTGTACAATATGCAGCATTGACTCGTATGACTTATTAACCTGACTTTAGGATTGTAACGAAATATGACTCCTTTTTCTACTTATGCTATAGTTATTGGCCGTGAATTTAATACTAGCTCTACTTGTGGTCACTGTAAAACATGCACATCGTAAAGTATGTTTAGTTAACTTTTATAAATATTTAACTAAATAAATGGACAGAAGGCTGAGGTACTCGCAGGCGGGTACTTCTTGATATTTACACATGTGTATGACGAACATGTTGCGTAGTTGCGCTTCATCAGGATGTGAGTTTAGACACACTGAGTAATGGTGGTGATGGAAGCGTGGTTGGTTGCCCTAGAGAACTAGGGTGTGGCGGGAAAGTTAAATTTGAAGAAATGTGGAGGTGTAGGGTATTCTGGTGCTGTGATTGTGATTATCTGATGTGGAGACCTGGAGGTTGTTGAGATCTGGTTATGTATTAATGAGCCAGTTCCCAGTACCTTAGTTCTGAGCTCTTGTTTGATGGTGGTAGGGCTCTAGCTACTTTGGTGTTACAAAAGGAGTCAGTTTTGCTTGTGTGATGCAGCATGTGCTGCGACTGGTTTGTCAAGTTGATCCACTTTACCGGCTATTGCTTGTTTTGTGTCTGCTCTGTGACCTTTCATTCTTTGTCAGACTGTGTTGGTAGCAAGGCCTATATGTTCTGCATTGCAATGTTTGCATTGTATCTGGTATATACATCTAACTATGTGCAGATACTGTCTCCAAACATTATTTCCCGGTAGTGGCAATGATGACTTCAAAGGGCAGTAAACAAACAAAAAATTTGTATCTATAAAAAGAAGGAGAAGATACTGAAAATAATGGAAGCCAATACTTCTGTGAAATTTCTGAGTAAATCCTAGAATGTTTGCATTATAACAGTTTGCGACATAAAAAAAATTCAACTTAGTAAATTGATTTCTACTGCAATGTGAAGAACAAATCAAAAAAAAAAGAGAGAGAGAGAATCTCTGTCAGACTGAACATAGTGATGCGGATAGCCTCCTTCCACCTGGGCCAGACTGAAAGTGGTAGATGTGATTCCCTTTTTAACATTACATAAATTGTGATGATTAAAGGTAGAAAAGGTTGATTGCATTGATTAATTTGTTAGTTTGCAGGTAATAGTTCATGTGTAGAGGTGTTGTAATGTTTTAGCATACTTGTAATTTTTAGTGAAATTACAAACTGTATTATTGTATTTAGTGAGGAACATGTGTTCAATGGTCATATACCTGATGTGGGAGTTTTTAGGGCAATATGTTTGTTACAAGTTAGGCAAGGTGTAACACTGCAGTCCTAAGGTGTATCTGCATATTTAAAGGATTTAAAAAAAAATGTAATTTAATGTTATTTCAGTTTTGAAGGTAACAACAGTGTATATTGAGGGCAGGAATGTCATATCTTTATTGTGTTGATGTAATAAATTTTTAATTTCAGTTAGGGAATTTTGAGTATAATTATAGCCACATGGCTGAAGGGCAATGGCAGCATAGCTTTGTTTGAGCAAGGGTACTCTATGTATGCCATATTTGGTTGGGGTAGAGGCGTCAAATGTTAGTGTTGGTGAATGGGGGAGGGTCTGTAAGACGGACTCGTACGCCTTATTAGGCAACAAGAGGGCCAAGCCTGTATAACTGGGTAATGCGCAGTAGCGGTCACAGGGTCGGGTGAACAGACCATCGCTAAGCACGAGAAAACGTTGCACCATGGCCAAGGATGGTCGTGCGAGTGGTCTGTGGCCCGAATAACATATGATTGAATAGGGAGTGGCAAATTTCTCAAGCGTGAGCAGCACCATGGCCTCAACTTTCTTTATCTTTTCATTAGTTTAATATTTTGTGAAGTTTCGGACATAATCTTGATCTTCTAAATAATCTTCTGCCAATGATTGTAGGCCATTTGGTGTGGAAGGCCAAGGTATTCCTATTTGTAAATGTAGGCCGCTAGAATAATCTGCTTGCCAATTTTGTTTATTTTCCTTCCTGGTAAGATTTTTCTTTGATAATATATATGTGATTGGAGGAATAGTTTTTTTTGTGTACGAGTGATTGTGAAGTATCGAGAATAAAAATTGGAAGAGATAATTTTTTTTCATTTTAAGAAGTAAATAGTTCCACTTCCACTGAGCAATTCTAAATACAGACAGAGTTAGACGTGGCAAAAAGGAGAATTCAAAAAGTTGGCTGACTTTGAGACAGAATTGCTGTTCAGTTTATTGTAACAGACCCGGCTTACAAGGGCGTGTCTGAATGGTCTGTTACTCCATGGCTTCAGTCGTAGAGCTCGAGTTATTTCGACAGAGATAGCTGACAATGACAACATGACGAAGATACGCTGAGGGATGAAGGTATTTGATTAAGTAAAAGAAAGTAGCTAATGCAAACCTAATTCATTTGAACTGGACAAGGCGTCCAGCTCTACACGTTTCTGTCAGAGGATATAGACTTGCTGTGTTTCGACCAGATATCTTTGTTTAAAAGCAGCGCGCCGTGAGTGACTGCTCCTGTGGACATGTGATGTAACCTCCCCATCCTACTTCATCGTACTCGCCAGGAGACTTGAACTTCGTGAATCTTCGGCTGTCTTCGGCTGTCCTCGTGCCTCCCCTCCCTTCCTCCCCTCTTCCCGGCCGTCTGCCAGGTGGAGTGAGCTAGCTCGTGGTAGTCGTCGCCCGTGCTCTGTATAACGAGGTTGGTCCGCTCTTCTCGTGGCCGACATGGCACCTACGGTACTTCGTCAGTTCTTGGTAAGTTTGTTACATTTGCTTTAGTCTGTTTAATGTTTTCTGTCTTGCATTCGCTTTCCAGTTAATTTCACTCATGTTTGGTGCCGTTTCGGCCGCGAGGGGAACGTTCCCTTTTGTTTTTCAACTCTATGCCATTTGACTCAGCCACAGATCATTGTATTTAATATGAATAATGCTGCATTGTGTTCTTCCGGCATATTTGTATCCACCAATTTGTAATTTTCATAATAAATGTAATTGCCTTGAACCTTTGTTGTTAAGTAAATTATTAGTGGTTAGTTGCCCCGTCTTACTATTAGTGTGTTACCAGATTATTTGCATTTGGGGAGGATAAGGACAATTGGCTCTGACGGGCGTGTTGTACGTGCCTGTATGATACAGGCTTGCAGCACTTTGTGTTTATTGTGATAGCACAAATTGAGCGGCATACGTCTGAGTGAGACGGGCTCAAATTTCCTGCGCGACTCTGCTAAGGTGCTGTTTAGGCCTATGCAGTTTGCGTTGTAGTTGAATGAGTAGTGCGCAAATGCTGGTAACATTCGTGGATGTTGAGGCACTGATTATAGTGATGTGTTTGCGGTGGTTTCTCTTTGCTCAGATTTGACTCTTTGTTCCGCTTCCCATTTTAGCGTCATGGTAATGGTTGTAGTGCCCGATTTGGTACTACAGTACGGTTATTTACAGCTTTGTGATTACTTAAGGAGTGCAGTGATTGAATTTGACAGAAGTGAAAATGTCTTGGCCTTGCGGTTGCGAGTTATGACGTACATTAATTCGTTGAGGGTCGTTAATAATACTAACTTGGGAGGCTTGGTTGACGTCAACGAACAGGCCGGTGTCAGCTAGACAAACGATGGTAATGGAGAGGATAAATTCTATGCCGCAGTTGACAGCTGTCGATCCTGACTCGGTATTATGTTTTTTATTGTCTGCCAATGCCGTTTATTATGGCCTGCGATGTGTGAACCGTGAATAGTTCTTTTTGTCTTGTTTGTCGACTCGTTTAGTTCAACCCGCTGCTAGTGTGTTGGCGCATGTTACTGCTTCGGCGGTATGCTACGAGACATTTAAAACGCATTTGTTGGAGAGTGCAGGTGGATCTTCGGGGTGGTCGGCGGCAAAGCGGCGTTATATCGACAGATTCCAAAGACCTGGTGAATCAGTGTCAATGTACGTTAGCGATGTTTTGAATTGTGCCCGAGCGACTAATTTAAAACGTCCGGAGCCTAAACTGGTGTAGGGCATTGTGGATCGCTGGTCACCCGGTGCTCGTGCGCATCGTTTTTTGCAGCCTACTCCTATGCACGCCGAATGATTGCTTCAGTTGGCCCTTGAGGTCGATCGTCAGATGGCTTTGGAGACCAAATTTTACTGTTAAGTAAAGTTACATGCAGAACCTTGCATAATGACTAGTGTTGACGGCGCCCGTGGTGTTGTCGATTCAGTCGGTTGGGTGCCAGGGGCGTTGATTGCGGGCGATTAGGCCGTGCGCGAGGCCAACCCTTGTTGCATGCCAAAAGAGACCGCGGTTCGGATGCCGTGCTTTCTAGTGGCAATCAGAGGGAAGCTATAAATAGATTGCCGAGTCGTTTTCCTTGCAGCAATATGATTGCTGACCAAGTGAGGCCTCAGCGTCCTGTAAGTTCGAGGTGCCCTAATTGTTGTGAGAGTGGTCATGTCCTGGCTGACTGTTGGCTTCCTCTGATAAGCCTTGGGTCGCGGCCGTGTTTCGGTTGTGGCAGGCGCGGACATATTAGGTCACAGTGTCTGGGAAACTAACTCATGCCGCCCCTTTGCGCGTCAAGCACATGCGGCATGTGGTTTCCTTTGTGACGCGTCATGTTTCCTTTGTCTCCGTGTAGTTGTATGGGCTCTCACGTGCCGCCCTGTTAGATACTAGGGCTTCTCATTGTTTTGTTCGCTGTAAGGTACTTGGCCTACATACCCTATTTAATTTTTCTAAATTTGTTTGATGTGCGGAATGGTAGCTTCGTGTTGGCATAAACGTAACCATAATCTTAACTTCCGTAACTTTGAAATACGTTTATACGTGGTTTTTCGGCGTCGGCATAGGTCTAATGGGATTCCGAGATGCTTCGTGGAGCACTAGCTATAATGGAAGGGTGTAGGTTATGTTTCGCCCCTTGTGCTTGGGAAACCTGGCTTGCCGAATGTAGTGCGTCAAGATCACAGAGTGTTAGAATTAAGAAAAGACATGTGAGTAGTACCTAAGTTGCAGAGCTGGGACTTAACACCTCAATGTTGGTGTAGACCCAGGCAGGAGTACAGCAGAACACTTTCAGTTAAGCGAGACGTAATTTCCACAGTAACTTATGTGTCTAACCTATTAATTTACGAGCGGTGGGCTGAACCATAAATACGAGCGATTTCTGTTAACAATTTGAGTGTAATGTGTGACATGCAAGAGCATTGAGGACTAAGGAAAGTGTAATCGTGTATGTGGAATCATTTGTTATTGTTTTCATTGAAGGGGGAAGCTATATTGTAACTTTTCCTTCTTATTAGTTGCCCAGAGATATGTACAGTCTCAAGGATCGCCGAGCGCGATGGAGTTGTGTCAGTAGAGGCTGGGATAATGTGTTTTCTCAGATAAAACAATCATTTCAATGAGTTTAGGAATGCTCTCGGTAGGTTGAGTGCTAACCTATGGAGATTGTGCTGTGGTGCGCCATCTCTGGGCACTTCCGGAGAGAAGTGAGGAGGATGCTGGGAGTCCAGCATCCTGGATGTTTTCTTTCTTAGCTATCTGAATGTCGAAGTGATCGGACCCATGCGGGGAGAGCTCCCGTGGGCGCACGTGCCATGGAAATCCTTTAACATCGGAACTATAGCATTCTGTTTTCTGGTAACGTGAGCCATCGGGCTGCGCAAATAATACTATTGTTCCGAATTTAACTTTTCGTTTTGCAGTATAAATTAGATGTAGGCTTGAGGTGAGAGCCCACCGTGTGTGTTGTACAGGGATCTGTAATGGTGTAGTTGAGATTGAATCTGTAAATGCAATAAACATAGTGCGGCCGAATGGTACTTGGATCATTTATTGGTAATAACGATCTCTGTGTATTCCTAACAGGGTAAATATTGGTTTTCGCTCTTCTCTTCTCGTATCCACGACACTGAGGTAAGAACTTGTGACTCTACCACTGAAACTACAGCTAGCTGAGGGCATGTTAAATCTAATATAATTATACAGGCGAATTACTGAGGGTGCGTTCGTGGGAGCACGTGGTCGGCGTGGGCGCAATGAACTGCAGTATGTGTGTGAAGGGGAGCAGTGCCACCACATCGCGAACAGTTTTGGGCGCTATTGATGCGTAAGGATCTGCGAGTAGTTTCCAGACGGGAGGACACGTCTGCTCTCCAAGTGTGCATGGCAACAGGTCAAGTTGTAGAATGTTATTCGTTCAGTATTATTGCATATCAAGATCCACCGGTTTTCTTGGACGCATCGGTTCTGGCTAGTACCAGGTTTGACTGCCGATGTTGTGCTGAGCGTTGATTTTTTGTTCCGGGCACGAGGTGTGGTCAATGTCCATGGTCGACAGCTGGTATTTAAGTTTGCTCCTGAATCTCTGTGTCCCTTGCATTCTTCGGCTACGCCAGTTTCAGTCTTGTTAGGGTGTTTAGCGATGGTAAGTTCTGCGCAAAATGACGACCTAGATCGCGTCCTGCACGAGTACTCCGGCGTGATCACGACACGTATGGGTCAGTGTGACGTCCTGCCGTATAAATTTTCTGTGGTGGATGATGTTCTGGTTCGGGTCCCATTTTACACGTACAGCCCCCCCTAATTGGCAATTATGTGGGACATCGTCGATAAGATGTTGCGCAAAGGAGTAGTATCACCTTCAGCTTCGGACTATGCTAGTCCGGCGTTTTTGGTAAAGAAGAAGGGCGGAGGTTACCGGATTGTGACGGATATGTCTAAAGTAAATGCCAAGATCTTCTTGGATCCCTTCCCTGCGCCGACTGTAGACGCCGCCTTGTAGCATTTGGGGAAAGCTCGTGTGTATTCTGTGTTCGATTTGAACGCCAGCTTCCACCAATGTCTTTTGCACCCAGACTGCCGGAAATATACGGCATTCCTTACCCCGTGGGCGCAGTTTGAATTCAATCGTATCCCTATGGGAGCAAAGTTCGGGATGCAGGCATTGTCTAGTGTCCTAGATCTTGTCCTCGCGGATTTGAAGTTCCAGTGCGTCTATAATTATATAGACCATATTATAGTCTATAGTTCCAACTTGACTGAGCACTTGGGTCACTTGCGCCAAGTGCTTGATCGTTTGCGCAGCGCTGGACTCACTGTTAATCCGGCCAAGGTCACCTGGGCCGCATCGTCCGTACACTTCTTGGGGTACATTGTTTAGGAAGGGAAATTGATAATGGATCTGGAGCGTGTTCGCCCGGTAGTTGATTTTCCCAGGCCAAAGAGTGTGCGTGGTGTGTCACGGTTCTTGGGTCTGTTGGGTTACTGTTCCAGTTTTATCCCCCTTTTTTCTCAATTAGCTGCGCCTCTAAACCTCTTGAAGCGCAAATATGTTGATTTTGTTTGGGGAGACGAACAGCAGGAAAGCTTTGAAAAGTTAAAAGGTGCCTTAGCTAATGCCCCTGCCCTGTACATGGCCGACTTCGATCTGCGCTTTGTTTTGCACTTGGACGCTTCTAGTTTAGCCCTACGTGCCTCGCTGAGTCAATGGAGGGATGGGACGCTGTGCCCCGTTGGTTTCGCGAGTCGCACACTATCAGATGGCGAACGACGTCTCAGCTCCTTTGAAAAGGAGGCTTTGGCGTGCGTGTGGGGAACCGCAAAATTTGATACTTTCCTTCGTGGTGTTGAGTTTGACTTGTGCACAGATAACCAGGCGGTTTCATGGTTGCTGAGTCACTCAAACGATTTCGGTAAGTTAGGGAGATGGGCTTTTCGATTACTCAGCTGCAGATGCGTTGTCTCGAATGTTCGGTCCGGACGATTATGAAGTTGAGCCTTCGGACTCGTCGTCCTCAGCAATGCTGAGTGTGGCCTTTACTACCAGTGAAGGTTTCTACGTGCGTTTACGCATGCACAGGCCGAGGATCCGGATTGTCAAAGACTTGTCCGAGATATTTGACGCAGTGAGGACGTGCCGTATGTCGTCATTGACGATCTGTTACATCATGTAGGTCGTCGACGGCGGGTGAAGCGTTTGTTTGTCCCCGAACGATGTCGGGCTGAACTTTTGGTGTATTTTCACGACTCCCCCTTTGGGGGACATTTGGGCCTACAAGGCACATTGAAGAAATTGTGCGGCCGTTTCTACTGGCCTACTGTGGCTAACGATGTCAGGGAATATGTGCGCAAGTGCGATCTGTCTATGCGCACTAAGCCCATGCAGAATTCGAAGGTTGGGTTGTACACCGTCGATCAGGTGTCTTACAGTTGGGAAGTCATCAATTGTGACTCGTTTGGACCCTTGTTCCAGTCCACTAAGGGAAACATGTATACTTTGATCTTGCTGGATGAGTTTTCCAGTTTCGTTGTACTCATCGCTTTGAGGTCAGTTAAGAGCCGTGAGATCGTACGAGCGTTGTCGGACAGTGTGTGGTCTGTGTTTGGTCCGCCGGTTACCTTGGTCACCGATAACGCTGCCTATTTCATGTCAGTGGAGTTTCGGGATATGTGCTTCAGGTGGGGTTTGTCCCGGTTCACCTCGAGCCCGTATTTTCCGTGCGGAAACAGGGTTGAGCGGTTCAACCGGAACCTGAAGTGCACACTCTCAGTGCTGTACCACTTGCAGCAGGCTCATTGGGATGAGGACCTTGATCTGGTTAACTTAGGTTTCAACTCAGCCGTTCATGGTGTCACGGGGTAGTCGCCAGCCAGAATTGTCCTGGGGCGAGATGTCCTTCCGTTGCTTAACGTGTGGGGCGTTCCCAGTCCGACTGCCCCCTTGTCTGATGGTACCCGAGAATTGTTGGCCGCAAATGTCTTAGGACGTCTGTATGATGAGTGCAGTCGCTTGCGGGCGCGCTATAACGCCGTAAGGGTAGCCTCCAATTTCCAGGTCGGGTAGTCTGTGTACAGCATAACATTTACCGTTCCCTCTCGTGTTGACGATCGGGGGAGTAAACTCTCGTTGCTGTTCGCCGGACCGTTTGACTGTATTAAACTTCTGGGGCCAAGCACTGTACTGCTCGCTGATCCACTTTCCGGACGGGTAGTCCGTAAGGCTCACGTGTCTCATTTGAAACATGCTGTAAGGGAAGAGGATGACAGTGTGTGTGTTGTAAGATCGGCCCGTCATGTGGTTATGGGTTGGTGTTGTTCGTTGTGTGTAGATTTATGTAGTACCTTGCTAGCAAGGCTCCGCGGGGAGGGGGGGATAGTATAAGGCCTACATTAAGACGGTTGACGTGTAACACTTTTGATTTGAGTGCCATATATAAGTGGGTAACATTAATACTCTTATTGTAAAAGTATTGTGTAAGGTGTGATCGGATGTATATTAAGGGATTCTTGTGATTTCATGTATTTTATATTATTTATTCAGGTATGCTTTTATTGCCTCTATATGATATATATATATATATATATATATTTATATATATATATGTATATATATATATATGTATATATATATATATATAAAGTTGTGTTATGTAAATGCAAGGTGATACGAAGTGATGCTAGTAAGCAAATTATACGGGTGTAATGTGTGTATACTAAAGACATTTATTGTAAGTTGGTGTATATATTATCAGATGTTATTTTCTGTACGTTGCTGGTCGGTGGTATACCTTGTGATTATCAGTTTTTTGAAAATGTTACGTGTGCGGTCGGCTGTTCGAGCATTCCTTCCCTTTCCTGTGGCACGTGGCAGCTTGTAGCACGTCGGTGCTCTATGAAGATCATTTTATTGGACCATAAATACTGGTCACAGCACTAGAATATGTAGGGCATCTCGCAGAATGAAGATGAAATTACTTTGCCATCGTTTACCTAAAATCCTGGTCACGGCACCAAAATATGTAGCGTCCGGCGCTAAAACTTGAATGAAGATGAGGCTACGTTATATAATTGTTGACTTAACCTCTGACGTGGCCGGTTGTGATCGTATAGTGGTTTGCTGTAGTCTACATGAAATTAAAAACCTGTTGGCGTGACTGTTTTTATTAATTAACTTTTAAAAAAGAACCCAACTTTACATACAGGAACTTAAGATTTCAATCATAATAGTCTTCATCATTGTCCAAGCCTGACGCTCCCGGGAGAGAATAGCTCAACCCCAAAACTTAAAAAAAAATAAAAACAAATTTTCTAAGATCAAAACACGCCACGACATCTCAACCATAATATTCTCGCAAACGTACGAGCCCTCCACTCTGTGACTAAAAGATTACTACTTATACATCGCTGCTCCGCCACCTCGCTCCCACACAGCCCAAGCACCGCTCAACATGACCATCTTCGTCCACGTCCAAACACCAAGTACCCAAAAAATGGCCGACCCCGCTAAGCTTGCTCTCTTCCTGTAGCGCCTCTAGCGGCCACCCACCGCACCAAGGTAAAAACGTAACGGAAAATTAATACTAAATTAAATATAATAACAAACTATAAACTTTTATACTTTTAAACAACTTGTAAAGTGAAAATATAGATTTGAAAACCATAACTATATAATAATTTACAACATAAATTTAAATAAATTTGAACCACGTGTCCTTTCATTGGCCCAAGCCAGCCAGCGCAAACATATTACCGTCTGTCTCGCACACTCAACGAGCGGCGGTGCACGTGCACTTTGTGAAAAGTAAAAGTATTAAAAAAACGGTAAAAAATCTAAATATAGCGATTCCAGGAACTTGGTAGGCACACCTGTGCCATACAACTATACTTGCCAACAATACACCCAGCCCTGAGTTACAATACAATAACAGTTAAGCTGCCAATGATATTATTAATTTTAAATTAAAACACAAAGTTGCCTCAGCCTAAACAAACCAAATTAAATACAGTACATATAAAATGTAACAATTTCAAAACTGATACCGATAAAAGCCAAACAACTCTCAACAATACCTCAAAGTATTTATATAGATAATAGCAAATTCAATAAGTCAAACATAAGGAAATAATAAAATAAAAACAAGACATGAAATAATAAAGGCCTAAGTGGTGGGTGGACCGCCTCACAAGCTGAATTTTCCTACGTCTTGCCTGGTTGGAGCAGAAGGGGTCCTGAGGTTCGGGAGCCTCCCCGGCAGAGCGCCATGAGTGAGTGCTCCTGTGGACATGAAATGTACCCCCCCCCCCCCCTCATCTTACTTGCCAGGAGACTTGAACTTTGGGAACCTTCGGCCGTCTTCGGCTGTCCTCGTGCCTCCCCTCCCTTCCTCCCCTCTTCCCGGCCGTCTGCCGGGTGGAGTGAGCTAGCTCGTGGTAGTCGTCGCTCGTGCTCCGTATAATGAAGTTGGTCCGCTCTTCTCGTGGCCGACATGGCACCTACGGTACTTCCGTCAGTTCTTGGTAAGTTTCAGTTACATTTACTTTAGTCTGTTTAATGTTTTCTGTCTTGCATTCGCTTTCCAGTTAATTTCACAAATGTTTGGTGCCGTTTCGGCCGCGAGGGGAACGTTCCCTTTTGTTTTTCAACTCTATGCCATTTGACTCAGCCACAGATCATTGTATTTAATATAAATAATGCTGCATTGCGTTCTTCCGGCGTATTTATATCCACCAATTTGTAATTTTCATAATAAATGTAATTGCCTTGAACCTTTGTTGTTAAGTAAATCATTAGTGGTTAGTTGCCCCGTCTTACTATTAGTGTGTTACCAGATTATGTGCATTTGGGGAGGATAAGGACAATTGGCTCTGACGGGCGTGTTGTACGTGCCTGTATGATACAGGCTTGCAGCACTTTGTGTTTATTGTGATAGCCCAAATTGAGCGGCATACGTCTGAGTGAGACGGGCTCACATTTACAGCTATCTACTGTAAATTGTCTGAATGTCACTAATGATCAGTGTTACAATCACGAGTATATCATAGGTTATTGCAGGCTTGCCGGTTTAACGGATTTTATCCGTTTTAACGGATATTTAAAGCTTAAAACGGACAGACGGATAATGTTAGATATTCACAGATATTTCTAACATCTGTGTTTGTCAACAATTGACACAAAAATTAGCGCCGCACATGAATGGATTAACGAGATTCACTCATCTTTTTTGTGCATATTTTACACCTACAAATCTTTCCTTTTTTTGCAGAGAATGTCATGCTATATGCAAGCAAATATACGTTAATTTGTTTTTTATTTTATGCCAAAATAAATAAAAAAGGAAAATTTTTAAAACCCCTCATAATAGTGCACCCCATATTTTGTACCAAAAATTTTGGTGAAAACATGCGGCGATTATGTTAATAAATACGCGTATTTACATTTTATGTGCGGCACCATGATACAAGCAAACTACGTCTCATTCGAGGCCATAATTAAACTTATGCAGATATATTAATTTTCAACAATAAGTAGTCAATTGAACATGTTTGCACTCATTCTAAAAATTTTTCCAAATAGGAAAACGGGTGGAGAGTTTCACTGCTACTTTACCGAAACAGATTAGAAAATAGTTCAGTCTGTAAAAAACATTAACAGTAAATGGTTTCCTGTATAACATCTCAATTTTTCACAATACAATATAAATTTACTATACATATTAATTTCACTATCAAAATTCTACAGCAAGAATCTTCTAAAAAACTTCGGAAAAGTACGTAGACGTAAGTTTGAATTATTACAGTATTTTACAGGATTTTTTAATACTAATTACAGGATTTTGGAAATGAACTTGGTGGCATCCCTGGGTTATTGGTAAACAAAAGTAGTAACTATATCTGTAGACGTTATGAATTCAAAACAATAAATTCTCAGTCATTTATAAAAGTTTTCTTGTTGATATAATGTGTGTCTAGGTGCTTATGAAAATTCATTCACCTGCGTAGGTTGGTTATCTCAGTCACGAACCAGTTTTTGTCGATTACGAGATTTTGGTAACCCCTGCTGCGCTATTCGTGGTTTTGAAATCTAAAAATAAAAATAAGCCTACATATTTTCCACGTTATACAATTTTTTGTTAAATGTTATATCCTCAGTGCAGTCTTGATGCGTATTATATTTATATTTAAATATAATTTTAGTTTTTGTAGTAAACTGAAGGGCTATCAGTTGAAACTTCTATCATATAAGGTAAACTTACCTGAAGTAATATTTTATAAGCTCCTTCTGGCCACTCACAAATGCCCTATCTCGGAGCACCCTGATAGTTCTCTTGAAGTCCTGGAACGCATCTTCGACACTTCTCCTCACAGCAAACAACATTGCAGAATACTATGTACTTCACACACAACCTGTCATTGTCACCACGACTCACTCGCACAAAAGATGCCTCTTTGGAAAAAACTCCCAGCCCTGTGACACAGCTACTTTTTGTACTCTTTCTCATGGCAACTCTCTTTCTTGGAGCTGCGAGAAACATGTAACGTCAGGGTCAAGCATCATCTGGGAGCAGTTAGTAGGCACAAGAATTCTCAAGGCCATGATATCTACTGTTTTCTGAGTTTTTACGAAACTGGAGATATGCGTACATGTGACTGCCACGGCATGTCACAAATGGAAATAAAAGCCATACAGTGTGAGCCGAGCTCCTGCTGCACTGTATATGTTAGTACACTAGTCGTGGCTCACATCATTATTGGACATTTCAGAAGTGTGAATTGTATTCAGCAAAGTTTTGTGACGAGAAAGAAAAAGAGCGTCTAGAATATTCTTCTCCCACCCCCTCTCCTCTTCCTGTGGAGGTTAGGTTATTCCAAATGATCAGCAGTATTCGTGTATGTAATGTTTAGGGAAATGTTTAGGTCATCAGCAAAGAGAATTTTTTTGGAATTCGTTGCTTACCTGTGTTATGTCATCAATGAATTTTTATGAATAATTAGGAGGAAAATAACCACCCTGGCAGTAACTAGAAATGTATTGAATTATTTTTTATTGTGTATTTAAATTGAAAAGAATCTGTTGGATAAGTAACTGGAAACACTTTAATGTAGTTACAATTAAGTCCAGTGTTTTCGAATTTTTTTTTATCAGAATATAGTGGTTTACTATGTCAAATCTTCAGATGAGTCAAAGCATTTTGCATCAACTTGACTACAGGATGTGTCATCTTTGTATGGATGGTATAGAAATTCAGCAAAATTTGTTATTGATTTTGAGGGGGTTAGTCCATGTTGGGCTTGAAAAAGTTTTTTTATGTGTGTAACGGTACAGTAGAGCCCTGATTTTAAGAGTATTGGATTTTACGAGGTCATCTTCAGAAACCATTTTAAAAAATATTTCAATGAAAACTGATTACAAATAAGTTCCTGCATCTATAATGATGGAATGTGTCGTTTGTAGGGTTACTTCTTGTTACTGCCATGTCAAGATATGAAAAATAAAAAAGGACCGCTAACATCAATTTCAAACTGCGGCAGTTGTGATTTGAAACAAAACACATCACACTGCACCTGAAGGCAGACTGCCCTATACAAAGTGCAATATAAGGAAACCGTCCTGATTTTCCATGAATCATATAAAATTATTAAAATGATGGCAGTACAGTAGATTCTTACTTTTTGACAGTTCTAGAATAAAAGAAACTTGTCCACTTTCTCATAATTTTAATTTTTTTACTGTAACTCGTAACTCTCATCTATTGATATTTCAAATTTATACTATTGTCATGCTTGTTTGTTTAAATATTGACACTAAACAGTTTTCTAGAATTTGTGAACAAAGTTGAGGACCAAGTGAAGAATGTATAAAATATGTAAGTTTGTCAAAGAATAAATAAGTGAACATACTTTTTTGTGCCCTTCTCATTAAATGAGATTCGTTCATGAACTTAGTCAAAATCTAAAAGAAATATTGCGCTTCAGCCTTAGGATATTCTATATACCAAACAAAAAACTTCCAGAAACAATTTTGTCTCGCGTCTTTTCCGGTTATCGTGCTTAATATTTGCGCTGTGCAAGCTTACGTTTGAAACAATGCTGGGTAACATGCATAACCGTCAAT
This sequence comes from Medauroidea extradentata, assembly GCA_003012365.1. Lineage (NCBI taxonomy): Eukaryota > Metazoa > Arthropoda > Insecta > Phasmatodea > Phasmatidae > Medauroidea > Medauroidea extradentata. Next base: position 21,090 of record PNEQ01002198.1, on the reverse strand, counting down.
TTAAAAATGCCACAGCTCACAGCAGCACCTTTTTCTTGAAATAAACATATATTTAATTAATTTCTTTCCTCCAGCTATGTTTATACTTAAATATTTTCTGCTAAAATAGTTTTATTTTTTCCATGAAATCCAAATTTTCCCGGTGGGGGTTGGTGAATGTTGCCCCCCTCAGCCAACTAAAATCCTGGCTACACCACTGCACCACTGAGTGACACATTCTACTACAGCAAAATAAAAGAGAGAAGAAAAAAACGAAGCCATCCTACTCCACTCTCCATAATAGAAACGAAAAATAGCCAGCCATATGTATCGGTTGACATTGTTTTGAACGATGAGACTTTTCTTAGTATTCATATTTTATTTTACGCAACGGAAACAACAATTACGCAGAATTCCACTCAAGACGTATACAAAGGACATCTCTAAATAAATGATTTTATTGGGAGACAAAACAGTAAGTAAATGGTCCGCAAAGATAGATAATGCGATAATAGGTTTATTAAGGCACTTTCAAGTTTGTCCACACACATACATTTACAACTACACTAAATACATAACAATCTATTTCATCACAGAGATGTACATTGTGTATTACAAAATTGTTGGGCCTTTAAATCAACAGATATTTAACATAAATTAGCACTGCCGTTCTTGAACTCTTTCGCTGCGGGATAAAAGATTTTTAATTACGGCAAGATAGTGTAAAAAATTAAAAAAAAAAAAGTTTTTTTTAAAATAGATTATTTCCGGTTATTTTCAAGCGAGAAAACCATGCAACTAGGTGTTTACAGGGTAGTTTAATTTGGTGTTCGACTAAAGTCGAACGATGCAAGTTAACAATATTTTGTGTATTCTACTTTAGTCGAACATTGCAGTTAAGGAGTTGATAATTCACCAATAGAGTTTTACACTCTGTGCTCTTTACATTACAGAACTGCTTGATAAAATCAACAAATAACTAAAGGAAACCTGTGCATTACCATCAGTCATGCGATACGATGTGGAGAATACAAGTACTGAACCTTTTTTTAAGGTGACTTACTGCAGCGAAGGTTTCATTTGTCTGTCAGTATTCTTCGCGGCTGCTGTTTTATATGATGCAGAAAACTCCAGCACAATAACAAAATTAAATTATACAGAAATTAGACGTCGCTAATGTTTAAGCTAAAGCACACATTATCATCTCTTTTGTTAGCTGCTCCCATGGCACCCCGGCCTAGTATATCGGTGATCATCTTAATCTGAATAAGTTCAAGTTATTTGGACGTGAAATATGAAATTTACAGTGCACCATGGGATCTTGCTATTTAAATTTTAAAGTTCTTTGTAGTTTAAATTACTCCACCATAGTTGGGACCTGCAGTCCAAAATTATGGGTACACTTATTTTGTAAGTTCAACAGAAAACCAGTTATTTTCTTTTTTTATGACCGAGACCATGCATCTAGCATTTTCCAGGAATAACTCAAGTCAGAAGACACACAGACAATTTATCCTCGTGAACAGCTAGAAATATGGTCTATTTCGCAATATCCTCGGTCACTAGGTCCATGCGTATTTCACATTTCTGCCCATTCTTCCAGCGTAATTACATTTCAGCAATGTCCTCTCTGTTATTACCATAATTCACTAGTCACGCCGAACATAGCAAACTGTTACTACAAAATAGAAATATAGATTTCTAACTTGCATACTACACATTTCTGCAGGATGGCGAAGTGTAGACACACCCTGTTGATTACTCAAATCACACATAAGCGAGAAGTGCGTAGCGACCCTCTTTAACTGGCCAGAACCAGCCAGATATTGCAATCCACTGTCTCATGACCGTCAACGCAGTCCATCGGCTTGCGATTTCCGCAGCATACACCTGTCACTAATGTTCAACCACGCACACTTGAGCCCAAGCACCTCTGTTCTACAACCTCTCGCCATAAAGTTTCTGCCAACACTCCCCGTACACACACGTCAAGCCCCTGCAGCCTAGCTGCTCCTCTACTCCTATGTCACACACGTGATCGACAAACAGATAGTTGACTACAATCTCTTTCTTCTGCATGGCCACCTGCCACAGCTAGGAAAAACAAGGTTAATATTTAAAGCAGCACTACAGCTAGCGATGTTAAACACTTAGAAAATGGTGATGTTTCACAAATATGTACATAAAATGTTTTGAAGAAACGTAACATTATAACAACAGCGATGGTACAGCATGCCCCAATGTTTTGACGTTCAGTGCAGCGAGTTTTTTACGACTTTCAAGGTTGCAAGTGTTTTAATTAAAATATTGTCAAAATAAGTCCCTATATTCACTTGCGTATGTAAATTAATACTTTGGGCAGGAAGAGTGTAATACAAAGAAACACACTTCCTTTAATTCCATGTACAGACCTCCATGTCCCCTACATTTTTCCAGCAGTGTGAGTGGTGAGGTGACGATGGTTAGAAACATCTTTTCTTAAGATAAGCATGGTTACTGATATACCAGTCTAGTGTTTAATACATTAGCACTTTATCCATTTCTGCTTTAACCTCTTCAGGGTCTAGTTTTTTCAGTGTTTGCAAAAAATGTTCAAAGGTTTTTAAGACTTGAATGTATAAATACATGTTTTAGGCAATGAAATAAATTATTTTTTATTATTATTGAATTATAACCCAAGATATCTTGGGACAAAATAATGGTTAAACATGTACATTAGTAATACAAGTACGTTATTACACAACAGTACAACTCAAAACTGTTAACACTACCGGTACCTGCGTGCAAACTGTAAATGGAAAGTTACACTAGACCAGGAAGGAGGGGGTGGGTGACATTAGTAAATGAAAGGGACAGGACGTGAGTTGACAGCATCTAAGTCCTTTCACAGGCAGCTATGCACACTCTTTTTCGCTACCTTTACTGTCTAATAGAACACTATGCTTTACACTGTTGCCACTATTAGCAGTTATTATAATAAGACATTAATGTAGCAATACATAATATTAAAGACATGTAATAAACATAGCAAAACGAACCACTGGTGTTTTATCGAAACTTAAAAACATTTAAGTAGTTTTCTGTTTAAAAAGTTTAATAATTTAATGTGTCCTATATTTTTCTCCTTGTCTATAAGGACATTTGTAATTGATTCCTTTTGATAAGTTTCCCTGTATATTTATCATTGTTTCTTTTAGTCCTGCCACAAATATAACAAAAGGATTTTAGTGTATTTGTGTGTGTGTTTTTTGTGTCTTTCTCTGCATTCCACCCTTGTTTGCCAGGGATCCAATTAGCTATTATCTGGTCACATACTAGAATATTGCTTGACTGTCTCTTGTTTTGTTAGTAGAAAACTTTAATAACGTTAATATGCAGCATTTATTAAATCCATACTTTATTTGATATGTAGTGTTTATCTTTTTACAGGTCCTGGGAACATGAAGAAAATAATATTTATTGATAAAGCTTTGCCACCCACAACTATGACAGCTGAGCAAAGAAACGTTTGGTTCCACAAGAGAGCAGTGAAAAAACTTTTTTTCCATCAGAATAATGGTATTGCTAAGTGAGTGCATATAACTTATTCCAGATAGTAATGCAAGCCGTTGCTCAAATCAGTGATGCCATGTGAGGGTTTATATGAACTACATTTTCTGGCCTACATGTTGTTTAAAATTCCAACCATTGTACAGGTAGGCATTGTGTTACGTAACGTGCAACGTACATAAATTCAGAGTTATTGAAAACTTGATAGAGGGCGGAGGAGAAGTGACTGCTGATAACAATACAGCTCGCACAGCATGTGTGTGATGTTAGCTGTCGCTGCCTTTCTTCTCTGTGTTTATTTGACTACAGCAGTTGTAGACTGCAGTGTTGCTTCTTATCTCGTTTGAAGTAGATATGCTTATAGGATGTATGACCACAGTTGTGTTTCTACCATGGGCGTCTCAACCAGGGGGGGGGGGGAGGAGGACACATCCCCCCAATAATAAGTCTCCTCCAATATATACAAGTTGTTTTTTAACTATATTACAAAATTTGGGACATGATTCTTTACCACAAACGAGGTGTAGTTTCTCAAAGAAATGTTTGTGTATTGCAGTTTGTAAGACAGAAATTGACACTTGGAAATTTAATTTTAAATGGTATTTTGGCAAAATATTGGTAATGATGACTTAAATTTCAGTTCTGTTATTGAGATTATCAATGCATCAAGAAGCCCCTCTTTAGAACTTCCCCCTTCATGAAAATAACACCCTCTTATTGAGTCTAACGTCTGTGGGGTTGGGTTTTGTGAACATTTCATGTCAGTTTTCTGAGCAGTACATACCAAGAAACGTAATAATGTCCTCTTTTTCGAAAATCGTTAGAATTCGCCATTTACAAGAAATAAATCATAAAAATAATCAACTGCTGCAGTAGCATTGTTAGCTCACTAATTTCATTCTAGTGACTTGTAAAAATACAGTATAACTTCATAATTACAAGTATGGGCCTTAACGAGGCCTTCATAAATACGAGTGATTTACAATGCACCGTCAGTTTGTATATGCTATTTAAAGTAAAAATGTTAGGTATTTACGAGTGGTATTTTCATGCACACATTCGTAGATACGAGTGATTTGCCTTTAAAAAAAAAGAACGCTAAATGTAGACGTTTATAACATTTAGATTGATTATCGCACCGTGACAAAACATTATTTTAGCGCGCGGCAGTGAGTATCGGGACGGGAACGGCAGATGTGGCAACGCTGCACTAGCCGACTTACTGCAATGCTCTGCAATGCTGCTCGCAGCATCCTTCTCTCTCCCGTTGTCTCTGACCTACATTTCTACGCTCGCTGTTTATCTGGCTCGAGTCGCACACAACTCTCTCTCAGTTGTTTTAGATAGTGTCTGCGGTAATTGCCGTATTCGCCCATGTACCCCGCGCACCCATGTAAGCCGCACACCCCTTTTTTCAATGACAAATTTGGGGAAAAAAATTTTTTTCAAAAAATAAATTTTTTGGGGTAGAAAAATTTTATTATGGGGCAAGACAATCAAACAAACAAAAATTATTCTCACCTACTATATTTATTTGTATATAGCAGCCACTTCTTTAAAATAAATCAATGCCTCATAAATGGGGCGGATGTTAATGCACGGAACTGAGTTTGCTCAGGGTTCGTACGGTCCTTGAAAGTCCTTGAATTTTGGTTAGGGGATTTCAAGGCCTTGGAAAGTCCTTAAAAATACTTGGGTCTTGAAAAGTCCTTGAATTTGAACATTTGAATCACGCGACATGGTATTATCGTGGTTACTACAAATATCTACTTACAAGGGATAAAAATTCTGCGGGAAGTGGGGAGTCTTACAAC
>PNEQ01002198.1:0-14748 GCA_003012365.1 Medauroidea extradentata | reverse complement strand
CCCCTCTCCCACATACCTTCCAAACATCAGCGTGGGAAACAACTTGCAACGCGTTTCCCGGGAAATTTCAATCTATAACCTCACTCTCAACCCCCCCCCCCCCTTGGCGGAAAAATATCTTGTGGAGTCCGCAACCCGAAACCCTCCCCTTTCCCCTAGCCGTAATCAGCTCGCTTTCACGCGTATATATAATGCCGGTAAGGATAATCTCTATTACCTTGTGCACCACAGGATTTTTCGTATTCCCACCTCTACGCACACCCAACCACTGAAAATGACAAATAATCACATTTCTTGTATGTTATTTTTCGAGTTTTGGCAATTTTTAGTAGTTTATTAAATTGCCCTGGTGAAGTGAGAAACTTCTTGTGTTGCAATCTCCTCCAGGCTGTACGATTTCTGGCGCCGACGCTGTGGTCAGATCATTGGCATAATGAAATTTCTCCTTGACGCACGTGTCCTTCGTCTGCATGAGAATATTGCGCCCGTGGCTTTGGATGGTGGAAGAGAGGGCGGGAGGGAGAGTGGGACGTGTTATCAGCACTACACATCAGCCAGGCGACCATTTGAAAGTAAACACGGCTAGGCAACGGGTAAGAACGGCATAAGTGACTAAGTTTAGACTCGTTCACTGCGCCGTTTTTGCATTAACTCAACTCTTACCGTGGCATGCTATCGTTAAAAGGGCACAAGTACCGAACATAGTCCAGCACAAAGGCTGTCTTCAAACTTCACTTGATTTCTTTTCTCATTATTTTCGTGTTGCAAAGGATAGCACACCAGCCTGGTGGCCTCAGAAAAAATGTTGCATGTGACAGTTTTAGTTTGTTTTGACAAGAGTCTTGTAAACCTTTTTAGGTTTATTTTTCCACGCAATGCTACGGACATCAAGACTACACGAGCGCAAGCAGGCATTGTGCTTTGTGTTTTTTTTTTTTTTTTTTTTCGTGACATGGATTGGTGGTATCGATCGTTCGTAGGTGTGATTTTAATCGGAAGACGTCTGTCTATTGATACAAACTTCAATTTAAGTTATTATTTGCAATTTTTCGTGTAAAACGATATGGATGTCGGACTATGTCTTCGCGAGAAGACACTCAGTGTTTATTTTTCTCTTTTTGTTTTTTTCTCCCGGACGTGGGTCAGTCATATTTACCGTTCAGGGGTACTATTTTAGTCGGAAGACGTCAGTCTTGTGATATAAAGTTATACCTTAATGACAACTTGTCTTACTTTCCCGAAAAAAGCTACGAAAATCGAGATCCCATTGGATGTACTTTGCAGAAAAAATGCAATTTTAAAATTTGGTAAAGGGGTTGGGGGCAAAATTGGCCTCAATCGATTTTACGAAGGTAGCGATTTTACGAATGTCATAAATGGAACCGTCAGTATTCATAAAATCGAGGGTCTAGTGTAATTTCGGTACCGAACATGTGGTATGTAGATCTGACTTACAGTGTCGTATTTAATAAAGAAAACTGTATTACCGTAGTTTCGGGAAATAGCGTGCTTCATTTATAGCCATTGTACAATATTATTCACTACAGAATACCGTATTATTCACGCATTGTACCAACGTTCCGCAAACATTGCCGAACTCATCCGATCAATTGTAGTTGTCTTCCTGGCGAAATGGCAGTCGTGACTCGTGTAAACAAAAGTCATGAGACTGTTTTAATTTGGAGTGGTTTTCCTGTTTACCGTTTCCGTGTAGTAATTGCTCAAGAAAAGGCATAAATCTTGTGAACTGAAGGAAACTATAGTTTAATTCTTATTTTTCTAGCAAATATTGAAGTGTACATTGTAGTTGCGTAGTGTTTGTAAACAAGGTTTTTGCCAAGCTTAAATGTATCATTTTGTCATTGTGGTGGTGTATTTTAGTGCCGGTACTGGTATCGACATCGCATATTTAATAGTCGTAAAATGTAGGGAATAATGCAAGTTTCATGTCTGGGAAATTCAACTTTGCGGTTTTTACAATTATGTTTTTGTATACAGTAATTGCCAAACTGCGCGGATGTTAAAAACTGTTCAAAAATTTAAAGTATGTGGTGTTAATAATGTATAAGAGATTAAATACTCTCACATCTGCACCTTCAACGATGTACGATTTATTTCTCAAATCCACAGTATTTGCAGCATCGGATAGTTGTGGTTTAGATGTGCAAAGTGTGATTAAATTACCTAATTTGCACTCTGTAAGAATTTTTCGTGCATTTATGGAACTGTGAAAGGGAATTTGAAAGTTGTGTTACCGGAAATCGTGATTTAGGGGCCTATGTATTGGTGTATTAAAATCGGTAAAGTTTGTAAACTTGCAGAAACCAAAACTACCTATACTAGGTTTGTTTAGATTTGTATGAATATTAAAATTACAACAGTTTTTATGATGGTACAACAAAGTAAGCCTACTGAAAATTGGTTCAGTAATTTCCCTGTCGTTGTTTTCTTTATAATAACTTAAAGCTATGTAGTTTTAGCTATGAACACAACATATTAACAGTAGTCAAAATTGTAGCTAATTTTATTAATTATTGGGCATGTTCTAAGTTTATTTTGCATACAAAATTTTGACGTGTTCACAGTGTAGTGTTTTATTTAAAAAAAAAAAAAAAAATAGTTGAAAGTGTTTTAGTTCAATGGCATTTACATATATGTACACAACACATGAAATGCAGCAATCGTTTACGCACAGTTTTACTCATTTTGAAAATTGTACTATTTCTGAATCATTGAGGTTGGCAGCTATGCTTATGTTATTAAAGAATAGAGTATATTTAGTGTTTAAAATAAATGATGGTTTCTGTCTTTTTATGTAACTTGTCCTTTTAAACATGTGATTGTCTTCTTATGCAGCAGATGCAGATATATCATCTTATAACTAAAAATACATCTTGTATCTTTCAGACACAGTGCAGTGTTAGGGTATTGTGGTAGTATTTTTGTACTTTGTAATATATCAGTGAAAAAATGTCTCGTCTAACTGCATTGAGCAGGCAGTAATGATTGTTTACTCTGCACTTACTTTTTTGTCTTTTGCTTAGGAGTACTGGTAAAAGACCCAAGTTTGTTGCTAAAAAACATAACGCTGACCGGAACAATAAGCGTTCACATATGAAAACTCGGTCAGAGGAAGATGATGATAATGTGTCTGTTTCTGAAGCATTAACACAATCTGCTTCAGAAAGTGATGACGTGGATGCTACAGAAGACGGTGTAGATGAGGCTAATGAATCTTCATTTCAGGCAGGTGCAAAGGAAGATGCAAAGCTGAGCAAAGATTTGGATGTATTGAACTTAAACTGTGATGACGGGACACTTCAGCGAGGTGTGAAGCGTAAACCGCTTGACACGCCAAGGAGTTCCATCATAGAGTCGGGTAGTGATGACGAGAGCGATGAGTCTAGTTCAGATGGTGAAGGTAAACTCATGATAGCGTGTGATGATGATCGTAATAAACAAGTAAAAGAAAAGAAAAGTTTGCCAAATATTGCAGTTGTTAAAAAGAAACGGACATTAAGTTTTGAAAATGGAGACGTCTGTTTGCCAGCCAAGCAGGGAATGTTGGAAACTGAAACTGGCACACGAGAAGAAGCAGTGTTGGCTAAAGAGAGTGATGAACAGTGTCCTTTCCAGAAACAAGAGGATGGTATGCAAGTTGAACGTGAGGAACTGTCGTGTGGCCAGAAGGCAAGTGAGACTGGGCCTAGTAATGAGATGGAGCCTGAAACACAGCAGGGTGTCATGTACAGTATTTGGCAACTATGCCTTCAGGAACCTGAGAAGGAAGATTTGAAAGAGAGAATCCTAAAGAAGAAGATTGAAAATAAACACTTAAGAGTTCTCGTCCGATGCAAAGTGGATGGTGTAAAGGTAAGTTTTATCTCATAAAAGTTATATGTTATTTATATAATGTACTCTGAAATAGTCATATTGATCTCAAATTGAAATTATCAGCACACTGGCATTATCATCTCAACTTAAATTATATTTATGATGCTCTTTATTGATATATTTGGATACATACACACTTCAACAGACTGTGAGAAGGCAATATTGGATATGAAACTCAAGTGACTGCATAAATGATTTTACAGTTGGTAGTTTCTGGGCTGGGATTCTTAACATTCCAGAATTCTAAATGACTTTCATCGCAGTGTGTACATTGTGTAGCTATGCTGTATTTTTTTTATTGTCAATTAAAATTGGTGTCTCATTAAAAAGTTAAAGGATGTAAACATCTATCAGACAGGACAAACTTATTTTGTCGCATTTTAATTCATCATATGAAAATGCCAGGGCCATGTTTAAGGATTGTGACGTCCTGAACAGATTATAAATTGGTGCCTCTCCCTGGTTCATAAATGAACATTAGGTGCTGAATGCCAATTCTAGTTTTGGTTAGTGAGACGAGATTTTTCTGTTAACCTTTCAACAGAGAACCATCTCACTATCCACAACATATGGACCCACCGTGTCTTGAAATAGAAGCTGGTTGCTGATAAAACACATTTCTAACCGTCTGAGCCAGTACTAATTAAGAATGTATTACTGACTTGTGTTTGGTCTGTGTTGCTAAACATAGCTGATCACCCATTTGCAGTATGCGAAACTGATGGCAATAATGTAATATTGCATTCTCTGGGACATTCAGCTGAAAGTTAAACGTACCTCAATACAAATGTCAGTTTATCTATGTTAGATATGTCAGAGGTGTAATTTATTATTATTCAATAATTTCTTGCATCACTTACTTTCTTAAAAGTATATTTGAACAGTTGTTCACCATAAAGTTTGGTTTACGATGCATACATGTGCGCAACAGCCGTAACCATATTAACGGGAATGAATATAAGAATGAAAATGCGGTGTACGATGGCCTTGTGCGTCCATGTAGTCTATGTTAGAAAATGGCTGCTGGTTTCAGCTGTTCGTTATTTAGTTTCGGGTGGGCCACTATAATTTTGTGTTTTTTATTGATCTCCCGTATTTCATGTCATAATTATTAGATATGGTAAATTTCCTACGTTTTCCGTATTTGCTGTGTTACTTCATTTTTTCTCCTTTAGCCGTAGTTAAATATGTGACATGTTTTCTTATTCTAAACCTGTTTTGCTAAACTGCCTTGGAAATGTTCTAGAGCAAATTATTTTCTAAGGCATTCCTCGTAAATATGAGTTGTATGGCAACTAAAGCAATGAATGTATCAAATTTGTGTATTATCGTACCCTCCTAACCTTACTTGTAACTCACTCCTATACTGCTCACAAACTGCACGAACGAAGAATTTCATGACAACACGCTAGCTGCAATGTTATTCCTGTATTTAAATTTAAGTAAAAATTACTCTGCAAGAAATATTATGTAGGTCATCTACATCAGTATAGGGTTATTTTGCATCATACAAACAAATACAGTTTCAGTATTAATTAACTTACTGTAAACATATAAGAATGTATGTAGGTAGGCAAATTATCATGTTAAAATATAAAGACATAGCTCAATATTTCTTCACACAGCAGCACAAATAAGTACAACCCCTTTTTGATGGTGTAAAGTAGGCCTAACCTAACTGCATGGTTATGTTATACTACACTTGTCACATCAAAAAAAGTTTCGTTAGTTGGCCTACCTTCTTTGATAATTTTATTTTCAAAGAATATTATTTTTAATGACATTGTTAGCCTAAGGTGGTTAAAACGATTTGGCGAAAATTTTACAGAATTTGAATACAGAAGGTGCAGGCTACATTCAATACGTTAATAAAATAATTTTACGCAACACATATTCGAATACACGCGTAGACTTTTATTTTAACTTTGTGAAAGGTGTGAAGATGTAAAGGAAGAGCAACAAGTGTATCTCAACTTGAAAAATCACACATATCAAAATGTAAATACAGTTGTTATTCGCCAGAGATACATATATATCGGTTGCTAAGCAACAAAGGAAAAAGTGATGTTGGCACCTGGCGGAAGTATTTGCGTTTTTTTCTTATATACTGTGTTCCTATTGACTGAAACCCTTACGCTTTACGGCAGGAAATAAAATATAACCATTTCATACACGTCGTTACGTTGGCGACGTAATTCTACACGGTACGTATACGTCACCATAAACTGCGTCGTAAGAAAACCTAACTTTCATTTCCTTACGCTTACGTTTGCTACGCACATGTTTGCATCATAAACCGACCTTTGTACTTATGAACTTTTAGCAGATGTCTGAAGACATTTGAGATACTTCTTTGCCCTTGTTTCCATACTTGAAAAGATTTTGGGCAATAATAAGATCAGATTGGCTTATGAGTTCAAAGCCTAAAAGTAGGCCATTTGATAATGACCCTAAATTTTGATCACTGCTCATAATAGGTAAACCAAAAATGTTATCACAGTAACAACTTTGATTAGTACTCTTTTCCAGTGCATATGTATACGTTCTTACTAGGATAAAAGTAAATAGTCAAGTTGTGTTTTTTTTATTCTCAATGTGAAATCATTATTTCTGTGTTCAGCAAAAAGACTGTTCATGCTGTTTGGTAAGTTCAAAGGTATGTTTCCAGTTATTAAATTCAAGTGAGAAGGTAGTCTACTTTGGTTAAGGTTGGAATAACATATGTGGAACTCAGAATATACAGTTTTTCGAACTTCAGTAACAAAACCAGTTTCTGTTAAGCATTTCTTCATCAGTACAGGAAAACAATTTAATTTGCAATGAATGTTTCTACTTTTAAATATTAGAGCTTAGGTTTAAAATAATCAGCTTGTAAGTTCTGTTCAATATCAGACTGAAATACTTTTTTGTATTATACTCTCATCTTTTACATTAGATCCATTAAGTATAATGGGTTATTATATTTTGCAGATCAGTCAGCTGTTTTAAGAAAAACCAAACTTGCACTTTTAGACATTGACGGTTGAGAAAGTTTACATTTATCTCTGTTGTACTGAGCACCCTGAATATCTAAGGACCCTTAACCAAATCACTGGTTTTAGCTGTAGAAGCATATATATTTTCACCAAAACTTATACAATTACTTAACTCAGATTCAACAATAGATGCACATGCACATCATCTCCAGAATAAGGGTACCAATCTTTACTGCTAGATATACGTATAGCAGAAATGGATGATTCATTTACACTATTTAAACAATTCTTAATATTCAATACTTTATTTAAAAAATTTTCATCTTCAGTAGAATCCTGTCAAAGTGAACACGAAAATAGTTAAAACGGGGTTATAGCAAAGTTTTTTTGAGGAACCGTCAAAAAATCGCAAAGAAATTCCATGAAAAATGTGAATTTAATGAGTAGAAATATGTATGGTGAGTCTAGTGAAGCAGTCTTGCAGCAAAATTCGTGACCTTGTGAAGTGAGTAGGTATTTGTTATCTTGACAGCCGATGTACAGATTACCTCTACCCCTCCTGCCGACCCGTCGTGCTGCCGCCCCTCCCCTCCTTCCCCATGACAATCCGTTGGCACTGTCACGTGAGTCATGCCTTGCCTGGATTTCTCGCTTCCCTCCCTAAACTGAAGCACGCATCGTTCTAAAAATAGAATTGTGCCCTTTATTTCCCCCACCCCTTTTCAACCCAAGTGACCGTTGACTACGTTTCCGTAGTTAATCATTGTGCTTTCAACCGTGTTTTGTTTCACATACAGCTTGCTTAATGTAACATTTTCTAAATGCATAAAAGTGACCTTCATGGTCCATTGCCGGAGTCTATCGGCCCAATCTGGCCGCTACTGTGACACTTGCCTACGAAAGTCGCGCATGATTACCGGTCACGAGTGGCAGATGCGCTTACGTGCTGGCCACTCCTGTCAACTCCAGCCACGCACGTCTCAGTTTATATTTGTTGACTATTTATTTTGTTTTTCGTATCATAGCATACCAGTACTGCCGCAAATACTGTACTTCTATTTTTATCGCCATGGTTTAAAAATGAATATTAAATATATTTCCCTGCCAAGTTTTTTGTTTGTTACTATTTGTTAAGCCTTGCAAAATTTATATTTTCATTTGTTACAGTAAAAGTTGTGTGCCTATTAGTGAAAATATAGTATGTACTAACAAAATAACCTGTGGCAACATTTTGTAAAGAAATTGATATTTGCGCAAGTAAATATTGTTAAAATGCACGGGAAAGGCCAAAACTGATTTAAATCTCTGTAAAATTAACAAGTTAAACGTGTTCTGGGCAGACCAATAATGCGTAGGGGTGGCTAGAGAGGTAGCACACGGGAATCTGCTTCTGCAGTTTTAAATAATTTTTTATAACTATTTTATTAATATCTGCTACAGCCATTGCTGAAAACCATGGATAATGCATGCCACTCAGCATTTTGATAAACATCGCAGCACATCTAGGAAACTAAACAAACCCGCCTCGTTAATTTGTTGTCAGGCAGAATAGCGACGTCAGTTGAACTGTACAGTATCTCCAAAACCTGGTTGGATTTTGTCTGAAATTCTGATGCAGTCAGCGATCGTATATGCCCGCTGTGGGAATAGTTTTAACAACACAGAATTCTTCAAGGTTCAAATGATGGAACACAATTTTACAGCAGCGATCCATTGGTTTGCAACGGCCGGCAGTGTAATCATGATGACTCTACCGGCACATGCACTCTTGCCGCGCGGGCGGGACACTATTGAGGCGGTCCAGTGATTGATAGCCATACTTACATGATGCTGCAGAGTTTTTGGCCCGTTTTGACTTAGGAAATAGTTGCTACCATACTTGTTGCGTATCATTGTAACCACTGCATACTTACCTGTTAAAATGAACCTATTTTTCCTTAAAATTATGTACTACTTTGTAATTAAATAAGATTAAAGGCCGTTTTAATGCAATTTTTGGGTTTGGGGGTTATAATTGGCCAAATTCGGCTATAGCGAAGTTTGAACCCAGAAGTCAGAACCATGACATTTCGCTATAATGAGACTCTGCTGTAGTTTATTAGCCTGCGGTTTGCAGCTTCGCTGGGTTTTTAATTCGCGTTGAAACAAAATATAATCTCATACTTCCTTAAATTCTTTCAGGAATATTGTTATTGATCTCCACAGCGTTATGGAAAGGTTAAGTTCAAATAATATCTTCTAACTGAGCATAACAAACCTCACCTCATTAAAATAGCACTCACAAAACTGTGTAGTAACGGAATTGAGTGAGTCTTTACGAGTGGAGTGCTAAGCAGTTGAGTGAACCAGTCATGCTTGCACAGCGACTGTGTGAATCACGTCTGGCACTGATACACAACTCCGTCACGACAACTTTTCACCCCTACTCTTTTCAGTCACTTCACTACCTTGACAATCTAGAAAATTAGCCACGTAAGTTGGCTTGTAATTATGCTGTATTCACAAGTGTTAAAATAAACTGGCATTACTGTATTTGAAATGTGACATTATTATGAAACCTGATTTGACTAAACTTGGAGTTTGCTTTACTTTCGAATTTGTTCCTCCCTTCTTTGCATTCTAAAATTTCGTGTACCTCAGGGCATTTTCCCAGTTATGAAAGCTTTACTGAAGCATGCTAGTGCAGGAATTCTAAGTTTACGGAATTTACAATACAGATTCGTTTTCATTTAAATTTAATTCTGGTTGTTACCACTACAACATCCATAAGATTGATGGCACAGAACTTTCTGAATGTCTTCATAAATAAAATTTTCGTAGATTAATTTACATTGGAGTTCATAATAGGCCTGTTTTGAAATTATGTGTTGACATGAACACTGGATTGTAGAAGTCACTATCACACTTTCATCTATTTGAATAGAATTGTTTGTTAGAAGGAAACTATGTTGACTATTGTAAAACTACCATATTTTCTTGCATATCTTACACCTCTGCGTACTTTACACACCCTAGATTTTCACCTCTGAATTTGCACTAAAAATATGGTTCTTTATCTCAGGAGCATAAAAGTAGTTCTTTGTCTTAAGGTCGAAAGAATATCTTTTGTCTTTTGCATCCTCTGTTTTGAACCCAAAATAATTATAAGAAAAAGTGTGTAAGTTACGCAAGTAAATACGGCAAGCATCCACTGGCTCTGAACACCATAATTTTGTTAACATTATTTATCAATAACAAATTCTACATACAGTGTCTCGTTCACTGCGGTCCAAAGTGATACTTGTATTTGGGGAGTATACCAGATACGTATTTACGGTCAAAAATATTTTCCCCAAAATTTGATTTCATATTAGTTCAGTCAACTTAGAACAATAAATATTATTTTTTGTCAAATCTCTCCAAATCATCTATACATAATTTTTTTTTTCAGAATGTAGGCAGTGAGCCACAGAAATTGAGCATTCTGCCGAAGCTTGAACACAAGATTGAGTATGGTGCAGAGAGATTGTCAACTAGTGAAATGTTGAGATCTTGGGTAACTCTGTTCTTCAGGCCAGGTGTCAACTTGGCTCGAGGTAAGTGATTGTGTTGGCATTATGTTAGTGTCTGTAGCAAGATGAAAGTAGGTAAGGTGGAGAATAAAGTGTGGACGAAAATATCTTTGCATGTCATTAAAATGTGCTAATCCTCTTGTTGGTCTCATTATGTTTTATAAAAGTCCTAGCATAGAGTTGTTTGTTATGTAAGTTATTCATTTCCCTAGATGCTGGTAATATTTGAAAATGTGTAATTAAAAAAATTTTTAATTAATTAATTCTATTTTATTCATACCGCAAGCGCAGGGTGGCACAAAGCATGTATTTGTACGTACTGGAGCAATAAATAATTTGTGAAAAAAATTCATTAACTGGTATTAATTTGTAACAATTTATAATTGGTTTCATGATAGATATAAATATTTTTTTATACATTTGTAGCAACAGAAACAAAACTAATATTTTGATATTTTAGGCACCTAAGATTGATTCCTTACCATGAAGTTAAATATTGGTTTTAATTGAAAATTTAGAAAGCTATTTACAAGGTTTTCATTGAGTCTTGTTATTTCCAGAAGCTTGTAATTACTACTTAGGATTTCAAGAAATTTTGTAATCGTACAGGCGTCGACATTCGACATGTGTGACACAGCGGTTAAGCGTGAAGAGTTCTAGGGCAAGCAGTGATTAGCAGTGACTATATATAATTCTCAGTTGCCTGTGGGACCATTTGACTGGCCGGGGTAAGGAGACTGTTCAGCTAGCAGAGTGCAAGAAGTGCAGAACATATTCTCCAATAACACACCTTTGTCCCTGCAACTCAACTAACACGGATCTTATACCGCTTGCCTTGGAACATGACCACGCTTCGCCACTGGTGTGACACCTGTGTGATGTGTGATAATGTGAGGTGGCCGTAGTTTACCTGGAATACGTCCCGTCAGCTCTAGATAAGAGCGCTGATAATACATGTGGCAGAAAAGGCAAACACACCAGTTCAGAATAAAGAAGGTGTTGCTTGGAGATCCACTTACTTTATGCAATCAAATGAGGTTATGAAAACAATTAAAATTATATCTTGACTGATAACTGCATGATTTAATGTTGTCACTCTTATTAATTTGTGGATTGTGAGAACTAGTGAAACAGTACAATTTGATGTACAAAGAAATTTTGTATATACCCTCAGCATAATTACTTTCTAATGTAGGCAGTTATATTTTAAATATTTATTGATTGCATTTTTTAGCAGAATCATGTTGACATCTTCTGAAATAGTCTCGACTTCAACAGATGTTCTAGTCACCCCTCCCTCTCCCTTCTTTCTTCTTCAAGAACTTAATTTTCCGCACATCAACGTTGAGTTGATGATCATCTTCATAAAGACTTTTCTTAACAGTCTTCTTCACATCCGTGCATCATGAATGCTTCCAAGCCAGACCACACAATTATTTATGAGCCTGTCTTAAGGTTATTCAAGTTCGATAAAATCGTAACCATATATTTATATGAAATAGTGTTAGTTTTGTAGACGATACTTGTGAGTGCAGTTTCCACACTATGGCCTTATCTTGTGATTTGTCTAAGATTTGAGGTGAACTTTTGTTATTTCTAAAGGATAATCCAAGAATTTATTTTATACAGTTCCCCAGTTATGGCTGATATAGCGGATCCTGTGTCTATTTCCATATCCAACTTTATGTTGCCTATGGTCACTGGTAGCATCCAGGACTTGTGTGATGCGGCACTAACAGTTTATACAGGGGTAGGAAGTTTTCATCCTCGGTGGAGGGCATTTTGTCTTCTGGACAGTCTTCTTGCACAGCGTAGTTATGAAGAAAAGTAGATCCACTTTTACTTGCTGCACTGTTGTTAGGACACGTCCTTTTTAAATGTACGACACAATTGCAGTTATGACACTTATACTTACGGAAATTGCAGTTCAACCCTACATGCCCTAGTGACCAGAGCAAGTGCATCCTTCTACAATTGTCCCTGAGGGTTGAGTTCTTTGAAAGGCTCTTCTAGTATTAATTTGGAGTTTGTACGTGTGAACCTCTTCAGACTTATTCTTGTGTGACTGTGCACTTACAATGTTAATTTCTTGTTTCACCTCCTTCAGGACATCTGTTTCAAGTGTTGCTCTGTTTACATTGCCAACTGCCGACTTGAATGAAGTCTTTATACTTACGGCCTTCTCAAAACTTAGGTTGTCTGCTTCTAAGAATAATCTCCAAGTAATGTTTATGTCTTTGAGACCTACAACAAACTGATCTCTTAAAGCACTGTCTAAAAACGTACCGAAGTTGCAAAAACGTGTTTCTTTACGTTACCCTGTTACGAAATTGGACACACTTTAATTTTCCAGCTTAATTCTCTTGTGAAAAGAATGGCATTCTGCATTCACAGATGGTTTTGGCGCATGGTGGTTTGTTAGGAACGTCACTAATTCTTCATAAATAGTCTTGTGCTTCTTCGGCTCACACAAATTCTGAAGAACTTCATAGGTTTGCTGTCCGATCGCCGAAATTAAAATTGTGCGTCACTTTGTTTGATCGTCTTCCTTGTTACCAACGCCGCTTGCTATGGACAGATGTTCTAATCTCTAACTATAGGACTCACACGAATCCTCTTCAGGAACGAAATTCTCAGCCTTGAAATCCACCATCGTTTGTTGTTCAGAATCACTTATTAACATTTGAATCCCATCCTTGTCACCACTTTTGTATCTTATATGTTTATTTTATTTTTTACTTAAAACATTACCGTAGTTCATATAGTAACAACTAAAGAGCATTTAAACCTATCGCCATGACATCACATAGCTGTTGTCAGCAGAGCTGCCAACATTTTAAGACAATATAATATACAACATATACGATTTGAGTGAGTGAGAGTTTATTGGTCAACGCTTAACATCAAGGCAATTAGCGCTGGTAGAGGGTGTCATGATGTGAGTATGGAGCAGTGCCGGAATGAATGGGCGGGGGAAACAGGAGATCCCCAAGAAAACCCACCGACCAGTGGCATCATTTGGCACGATTCCCACATGCGAAAATCCAGGGACCGATCCCGCCGGGAATCAAGTCCGGATTGCCTTCTTGGAAGGCGAGAGGCATGCCTTCTCTTCCACTGTGGCCCCTAAATACGATTTGAGAAAAATATATTTTTTCAATAAGCAAGTTTTCATTTACTGTGTGAGAAGTTGCTGCTGAATCTAAAGCAAACATAATTTCTTGATTTTCACTAGTTAAAAATCCACAATTTATTTTATTTTATTTCTTCAATGCTAAGGAAACTAATTATGTTTTCATCTTTCAATTTTCTTTCATTCCTAAGCTGTTGTGAAATGAGGTTGAAAACTTTTCTGTAGAATTGACATGATACATGCCATTTGCATTTCATCAGTGTATTCAAAATTGTGTTTACTTTTACCACACTATTCTCAAGAATACTCAGATTATGTGTCATATTTTGTACTTTGGCTTGGTCTCTCATGTATAGATTTTATAATTTTGCCTACAGAGCAATTGTATAATTTTTTTGTCAATTGTAAATACAGTGTTTTTTTTTTTTATCTTTTGCATTGTCTATTACCTTTGAACATCCTGGTCACGGCACCAGAAATGTAGCGCGTCGGCGCTCTATGAAGATGACGCTACTTTACATTATTCTTGACTTAACCTCTCACGTGGCCAGTTGTGATCGTATAGTGGTTTTGCTGTAGTCTACTCAGAAAAAAGGTAAACCTTATTGGAGTGACTGTTTTTATTAAATAACTTTAAAAGAAAACCAACTTTACATACTGAAATTTTAGATTTCAATCATAAGTCTGAAAACAACAACCTGACTCTCCCGGGAGAGAACAGCTCAACCCCAAAACTTGATGAATTTAAACAGTTTCAAAATACCAAAACAAGCCACGACATCTTATTTACAACATCCTCGCGAACGCACGGGCACTGCCCTGAGTGACTAAAGCACTGAAAAAAGGTTCAATGTATACATGGCTGCTCCGCCACCTTGCTCCCACACAGCCCACGCACCGCTCAACACCGCCATCCTCGTCCGCGTCAGAACAACAAGTACTACACAACCATCTTGCTCCGAGACTAGGCAACTAGCCCCGCACAACTATTTATTTATTTTATTTATTTATTTATTTAGACACGTACAAAATTCAGCACTAGGCCGGTTTACAATTTGCCGTGTGTTATACATACACTACAATTTTTCTAATTAGTATTGTTTCGAAAAAAATACAAAGTACATCTACGTTTCTTACAGAGAAAAATTAGTAATTGTCAAATTACTAAACATGGAGAAAATAAAATTTAAAACAA
>PNEQ01002197.1:27950-46905 GCA_003012365.1 Medauroidea extradentata | reverse complement strand
GCACTTTCCTACCAATGGATGGTCGTTTTCTGGGTCCGAGGCACATATTGCGTCCACTCGACGTCGCGGGGGCGGCGTCTAGGCGCCGCTACCTCGTCGCGCACGTGGGCGGGTGCGTTCCAATATGCACAAGCCGCCAGGCTTGATGCGCACGACGGGCTCAGATCAGGGGAGGTCAGGGACGACCCGCGTCAAATTAGTGCACTGCATTATTTAATTATTTCAAGTAATTGCCACTATAATATCACAACCTTTAGGAAGTAAGCTAAGATATTTTTGATTCTAATAAATTTTGAAACAGATTCATTTTCTGTGTCTTATCAGAATTTATGTTTTGTGTGGTAGTAGTTTACAGTAGAGTTTATGAGTGTCCTATAATCAGTTGTCACCATGATTAACACCTCACACTTTATACCACCCACACAAATAACCAAACAAAACACCCTGAGATTTAATACCGGTACTATACATCACAGTTGTTAATACACTAATTAGTACACACGAGTTGTAAAACGTTACAATACATTGTGTGTATTTAAGGTTTGGGAAGCTGTATCCATTATTTTTAAATGCATAAACAAGGTACGATTCAACCTCTAAACGTTATTTAGTCTTTGCAAACTGCACGACGAATGCTTCTGTAACTATAAACAGACGTTAAATAAACGTATATAAATTAATTGATACCCTCTTTGGCCCTTATATATTAAAAATACTCGTCCTATAATTAGATAACTTAAACTTTTGAATTTCCTTCAAAATTATTGGTTTGCTGACAACACTGATGCTCTGAAGCGCCAGTAAAATCAGTAATCTCAGTAAACGGATGTAGCCTCGCACAGGATATCATCATCAACCGACCATCAGTGACTATCAGTGCTGTCAGCAATTTCGGAACTATAGCTGACATTACTGAAAACACTGGCCAGTGAAATCAGTGAATAACGGAAGGCGGCCTCAGTAATGTCAGCTATAGTTCCGATATTGCTGACGGCACTGATATGGCGTATTCCAATTGACTGCTCCGGGGGCGCACTCGGTGCGCCCCGAAAACTGAAAATATGCAATAGTCACGTGATTGCCCCCAACGAGTGTGTATTGTTTATGCTTCAACAACTGGAACACGGCACATTTACAGTGCAAAACATTTGTGGTAACAAATAACTTGAAACGCGAAATTCTTTAACCATAGGTACTCCAAAACAGCCCAAATTTAACCCTACGGAATTTGAGAGGTTACTTTACCTCACATTTTCTTCTTGATCTATCGGTAAATAAATGTGCAGACAACTCGATCCTACTAACCTAACTATAATTTTAATAACGAACAAAGTTCCGAACAGTCATATAATTGAGTAATTTCCCCCACAGGAAACCTTTTCTTTTGTTTACACAATCACAGGTCGCCGCCATAATTGCACTCATTTGCCGCACCGTCTCTCGAGACGGTGCGGCAAAAACTGCTTCCGGTGCGCACCCATCGAGTGCAACTCTCAATTGGAATACGAAAATCCGAATGCTCCCAACGGGAGTTCCGGTAATTGGATCACGCGGCACCCGTCGGTTGCGCACCGGGAGCATTCGGGTGCAGTAATTGGAATACGCCAATAGTCACTTATTGTTGGTTGATGACGATACCCTGTGCGAGGCTACATCCGTTTACTGAGATTGCCGATTTTACTGGCGCTTCAGAGCATCAGTGTTGTCAGTAAACCAATATTTTTGGCGGAAATTCAAAAGTTTAAGTTATATAATGGTAGGGCAAGGAGTCTCCTTTAAGATAAAAGGGCCAAAGTGGATATCTATTTATTTATAAATGTTTAGTTAAGCTGTAGTAGTAACAAAAGAGGCACAGCAAAGGGCAGTAGAGTAGGTGATGTAGGCACAGCCAGGCAGGAGGGGGACAGGGACATGCAGCCAAATGAGAAAGCAAAGGTAGATGGAAACAGCAGGCAGGAAATTAGAAGGGAGAGTCGTCTAGTCAGAGAGGGGAAAATCAGGGTAGGTAGGGACCCAGAAGTGTATTTCTAGGAAGCTCCATAGTGGAGGGGGTGGACCTGAGGGGAATCACTAGGGGAAGTGTGTATAAGGCAGCAATTGGGGGATCCAAGATATACCTGAGTAAGAAAGTAAATAGTATGAGGGGGAGTGAAACTGTAAGGGTGGTCACTTTGCATGTTGGTGGCAACGACATTGCACATAGAGACATAGGTGTTGAGGTCGGGCAGTACCTAAAGGAGCTTTTAAGACAGGCTAGTGTAGTGGTCAGTGGGGTTCTGTGTCGAAGGGGTGTTGATTATGTAAAGGCAATGGTTGCTAGCGAGCGGTATGAGGATGTTTGCCGGGATAGTGGGGCTACTTTTGTGGACAGCAGGCTGTGGGTAGGCAGGGGTAGCATTGGTAGGGACCAGGTGCACCTTACAGATTATGGCAAAAGAGTCCTGGGTGATGTGCTTGGTAAAGAGACAGCTGGCTGCCTGGAGAGGAGTAGGGTGAAGAGTAGTCAGCAGTAGCAACCACAGGTCAGAAAGGGTGGAAAGAGGAGGTTAGTAGAATCAGCATTGAAAGTTATGGTAGTCAACTGTAGAATTCTTTACAACAAGCTAGACAGTCTGTAGAGTAAGGTTGTAGGTTATGGAGCAGATGTTGTGGTTGCTGCGGAAACCTGGTTGAGTGATGAAGTGCTGGACAGCGAAATTCAGCAGGATGGATTTACAATATTTAGAAGGGACAGGGGCAGGAGAGTGGGTGGAACTATGGTTTGCTTGAGGAAAGGTTTGCTAGGGTATGTAGAAGTTATCAGTGAGGGAGCGGAAGTGATGGAAATTAATATAAGTGGGAGGAGTAGGAATATAAAACTGTTGGCTGTGTACAGGCCTCCAGGTCAGGGATGGCAGGAAATTGAGGTGATCAAGGAGAGGCTTCACAGGCAGTGTGTTATGGTAGCAGGAGATCTGAACATTCCTGGTGTGCAGTGGGTTGAAGGGGCAGAGGAGATGGGACATGTAATGCAGAGGATGGCAGCTGCGCTGGTAAACAGGGGGCTTGTGCAGGCAGTGGTAACACCTACGAGGCGGGCTGGGGAGAATTCGGGGGCAGTGCTGGACGTGGTGTTGGTCAGGCCTGGGGATGTTAAAAGGGATGCTGTAGTTTTGGAAGGAATCTCTGATCATGACATCCCTGTAGTAGAGATTGGAATTGAGAAACTGAAAACAGTAGATCCCGGTTGCAAGGTGATATGGTAATTCAGATGGGGGGGGTTGGCCAAAGAGCAGAAAACCATCTTAATGAGATATTTGAAGATTGGTCTACGGATGAAAGTGTAGAAATCTTGTGGGAAAACTTTAAAAGAACGGTGGAAACAACACTAAAAAAATTTGTCCCTCAAAAAAGGCTAAGGTCATGTGGGGACCCTCCATATTATGGTAAGAAGATAAAAAAATGAAAAGAAAGTGTAGAAAATTCCATGCAGAGGGGAAAAATAAAGGGGTGATGAGGGCTAGGGATCAGTTAAAGGAGATGGGAAGAGAGCTAGAAAAAGAAATTAAAAGTGCAAAAAACAAGTACTTGGGGAACATAATGGCTCTAGGGAGAGATAAGAGCTGGAAACAGTTCTATGGGTATGTTAGGAAGACGAGAGGAGGGGATGGAGGGATTCCACAGTTGAAAGATAGGGAGGGTCTGGTCGCATCAACAGACAAGGCGAAGGCTGATATGCTACAAAGGCAATACCTGGATGTTTTTGAGCCACTTGACATGTGGCAAAGGAATGATAAGGGGGATAGGAAAAGAGGTGACAAATTTAGAATTCAAGTGAAGGATATAGCCAGGATCATCAGAGGGCTGGTAAGTAGCAAGGCGGTCGGACCAGACGGTATTGAAAATGGTGCATTAAAGTTTGCTGTAAAGGAGTTGATTAAATATCTCAAAGTGGTGTTTGACAGGTCACTGGAACAAGGTAAGCTCCCATTAGAATGGAAGGAGGCACTGGTGGTACCAAAATGCAAGCAGGGGAAGGATAGGTCGCACCCCAACAGTTACAGGCTGGTGAGTCTTACATCGAATACCGGGAAGGTGACGGAACGATTGGTAGCACAGTACATAGTTAAGGTGATGAATGAAAATAACTGGCTGAGGGAATACCAACACGGTTTCAGAGAAGGATATTCATGTGAGACTCAGTTGGCCGGTCTGTTGGAGGACCTGGTGAAAGTTGTTGATGAGGGAAAGCAAATGGATGCCTGTTTTATAGACTTTGAAAAGGCATTTGACAAGGTGCCTTATGGGAAACTAATGCAAAAGGTGGATGACCTATTAGAAGACAAGAGGTTGGTAGGGTGGATAGGAGATTTCCTCAAGGGAAGGGTTCAGAGAGTGAAAGTGGGGAGTACTGTGTCAATTGAGGGAAAGGTCTCTTCAGGGGTGCCACAGGGAAGTGTGCTAAGTCCGATATTGTTTACCATAATGGTTAATGATATAGGTTTGGAGGTTACCAGTAGAATACGATTATTCGCTGATGATTGTGTGCTCTATTCAGTGGTGGGACGTGAGAACCAGTTACAGGAAGATATTGAGCAGATAAGGCTGTGGACACTTGAAAACAAAATGAAGATAAATGTTAGGAAAACTAAACTCGTGCGGTTTACAAGGAAAATGCTAAAGAACAGGGAAGCCTATAGTTGGGCAGGGCAGGAAATAGGCAAGGCATCCGAGTGTAAGTACCTAAGAGTTGTTCTACATGAAAATCTTGGGTGGAAAAGCCAAGTCCAGAGAGTGGTCATTAAGGGTAGGAAAGTGCTAGGAATGATGGGTAGGATATTAAGGGGAACCAGCTCAGAGGTGAAGGAGAAGGCCTACAACTCCATGGTCCGGCCTGTTCTTGAGTATGCTGCAGCTTAGTGGGACCCCCATGTTGAGGTGGAGGTGAAGGAACTAGAGAAGGTGCAGAGAAGGGCTGCCAGATGGGTGAAGGGTAAGTGGAGAAGGCGTGGGCAGGATGGAGAAGGCTGAAAGTAGTTTCAGGCCTTCAGTGATGATGAGGGATATGGGATGGCACTCACTGAGGGATAGGAGGAGGGTGGAATGACTGGTTAGGATGTATAAAATAGTAGAACGGGACAGAGGATGGAGTGCACTAGCTGAACATCTAGATAAGGGTGGATATAGGGGCAGAGGCAACGACAGTAAAAAGATACAGCGGGTCTGATGGAGGACGGGACGGGGACTACAGTCAATGCTGGTTAGGGCGGTCAGGGAGTGGAATTTGTTGCAGGAGGATGTGGTGTCATTGCGGGGTGTGGGACAGTTTAGGAGGGCTTTGAAGAGGATGTTGTATTGGTGTTTGGATGCTTGCCACCAGGCACTTGCCCAATAGCAAGAAAATTATTATTATTATAACATATGTTTATAGATGGAATTATGGCGACGCATGGTTGTAAGCAGGGAAGTGTTACAAGAAAACCAAATATTTTAAGATGTTATATGTGTGGAAAATGCAACAGAATTGTAAAAACTGTATTCAGTGCGATTCCTGCTATCTGTTGTTTCATATAAATAAATGCAGTGGAGTGAATGATGAATCTATACCTTCCACGGAGTGGTTCTGTAAGGTTTGCTCAGAAGCTCACAGTAGTAACAATGGCGACTGGCATCTTTCTGGCGAAGAAAATACTAGTAATCTTCAAAACAGTATACCGGCAACTGACGACATAGTGCAGCAACTTTTTGAAGAAATTACATCGCTCAAGGAGATAATAAGTATATTGCAATCGGAATTAATAATGGCTCGCACAGGCACCAATAGTAGGAATTCCGAGGCAAACACATGGTCAGAAGTAGTGAAATGCAAGAGAAAACATTCTGTTAACCAACACAGTTTCTCTATTTCTGTTAGTAATAAATTTTAAGTACTGGAAGAGGAAAAAAGTGTAGTAAATTCAACTGCTGCAGTCAAGAGTGACGTCCGAAAAGGGAACAAGAAACTCTGCCTGGAGGTAAAAAAAACAGGTGAGGGAAAAGTATGTCTTTATGCAGATAGCCATGGCCGTGAAATTGCTGGAAAATTAGGTGAGTTGCTGCCTAAAAAATCAGTATTGGGTTTAGTTAAGCCAGGTGCTAAGTTTTCAGAGGTAGCAAAAGACTGTGAAATAGAATGTTCTAGTTTTAGTTCAAACGATGCTATAGTGCTAGCAGCTGGTAGTAATGGTGTAGGGCACAATGGGAGTCGTGAAATGCTATGTAATTTGAAACAAAAACTGTCGAAACTCACTTATACAAATGTTGTTGTGGTTGGAGTTCCACAGTTCTATGAACTACCAAAATGGTCTTGTGGGAATAGAGAAGTAGAGAAAACAAACAGAGATATTAGTGAACTATGTAAACATTTTACTAACGTTAATGTGATTGACATTAGCAAATTTGGTAGGGATCTTTTCACTGTTCATTGCGATCACTTGAATAATACTGGGAAAAATGAGTTGAGTTCTAAAATTTCTCGAGTAGTGCAAACTGTAACTGTAAATAAGGCACCTATTCCTATAGAATTGTATAGTAAACCTCTGAAAAAAAAAAAAGGATTAAAAGATCTATATTAGTCACAAACAATAAATTGAATAGTAGTAATATCTTAAAGTCTGATGGAGATGACTAGTTAAGCCTACTGCCTTGCCAAGTGTTGTGAAACTTAATAAATCCATTATTATTTTCCATCAAAATATTAGAGGGTTAAAACAAAAAACAGAACTATTGAGCCTGTGTATTAATGATGTACTAGGAGATCATAGGCTGGAGGTAAACATGTAATGTTTAACAGAATATCATTTAAAATCTACAAACATTTGTCAAGTTAACATAAATGGGTTCAAATTAGCATGAAGCTATTGTAGAACAGAATTGGAAAAAGGAGGAGTCTGTATTTTCGTGAAAAATACTTTAGAGTTTAATAGTGTTGATCTGTCGAGATATTGTATAAATAAAACGATTGAATGCTGTGCTATTCAAGTAAATACTTTAGACAAAACTGTTGTCATAGTTTCTTAATACAGAGCCTTCTCAGGAAACTTGCAGTTATTCATGAACACACTTGAAAATATGTTATCAGATTTGTTTTCAACAAATACTGATTTAATCATATGTGGTAATTTTAATGTAAACTATCTTATTAATAGTTACCAAAATTTGCAGTTAAATTTGGTTATGAACTCATTTAATATGGTTTCTGTTATAAATTTTGCAACCAGGATTTGTGAGAGTACTGAAACTGCTATTGACAATATCTTTGTTGATAAATCTCAATATTAACATGTAATGGTAGTTCCTATTATGTATGGCTTGTCTGACCATGACACACAGGTCATTCGTGTGCAATATAAAATACATAACACTCTTCAATGTAACAAAAAAACATATCGACAAATAAACAAAAAAACTTGGATCAATTAAAATCATTGCTGGAAGTTGAAACAGGGGAATTTTTAGAAAAAGTTGATGGTGCTAATGTTCAATTTAATCAATTGAATCAGGAATTTGCAAAAGGTACCAAGTCCCCTTACTGAGAAATTCAGACTATAGGAGATTTAGACTCTTCAATGCATTCTCTTAGCAGTCAGTAACAAAAGAAATAAAGTCCTATACAATAAATACATTAAACAAACTAGTAAATATGTGTGGAACTTGCAAAAGGTACCAAGTCCTGGACTCGGTCTCTTTTGTTAATGACAAATGATATGGACATTACATGGGCATTGAGATTTTCTGCTTTAAACAATGCTGTTACTACCAGTTGACGGCTCTGGGTCGTGTCAGGTGGGATGTCACAGTATAAAGTTGCCCGGCTTTTACCTGTTGATGTGGGGGAGTGGGTCGGCGACCATGGGCCTTCCTGTCCTGACTCCGACGGCGTTTGTAGAGAGTAGCGTCGTCCCTCGAAGCTGCTGCAGCGTCCTCGGCGTATGCTGTTGAGAGACATCCACTACCACTATTGAAATGAAAGTTGGAGATACAGACGACTCTTAAGGTACGGTTTATTGTGGTCACTCGTCCTAGAGCTGACCACCATATACCACACTACTGTTCTCGCCCGCAGCACTGGCGTAAGCGGTTAAAGTGGCGCGAGGCCAACAATGGAAAATTACGTGAAATCCTTAAACGGGTGCTGAAAAAGCTCTCCCCGACTGCGTGTCAATCCCTGAGGCCATACAAAAAGAAAGAAAATGTTCCAGTACGTTACTGATAAACTATTGAAAACTAAAATGACTTGATCCCAATAGATTGGGCCTCAGGGAGACGGGAACGTCCTCCACGCGCGACTTAAAGCTCCGGTGATCAGGCGAAGACTGACATGGCATCTGGAGGGAGGACACGGTAGCCCGCATTCCCGCCAGACTTGGTGGTTAAGCTCTTACAAGCTAAACTAAAGTAAAACTCATTACAGAATATCATCCAAAATTACAAAAACAATTATTAATACTCGTCTGCCCTAAGTTAATAACTGCCAGTCTGTATAGGGCGTGTTCAGAATTACACTTACAAACACAACAATACACATGAAAGCAATAACGAATAATAGAAAAGCAATATTTGAAAAAGTAATTAAATTGTAGACATTGTAAATGTGACTGAAAGTCTACTTAAATATTATTTTGTGAGACGTAACAAAATAATACGATGACGATTTTCGGTGGGCTTTGGCATAGCGTCCTACTGCCCTAATCAAAAACATCACTCACTCATAGAAAAATTAAAAAGAAGAATGTTTATACTCATGATGTCTGTAGGTCTCTAGAAAATCTGTAGAGTCTACAAATGATATCAGTTTGCCTGAATTTAGCATGGATCAGTTTTCGTGTTCACCACTTTGTCGCGTGTTTATGTAGCGGCGCGTTAAGCCCACACGTCACAAACATTATCAAAACTTGTCCTGCAATTCCCATTAAATTAACACCTACTACGAAGATGATGGCTGGCCAGGCATTCAAAATCGTAGCTGGAAATTGCTACCTTGAGGCTGGTGGTGAAGCTCCATAGGCACGGGGCAGGGCATTCACGTCCCCAGAGACGTGAAGCCTGTCTGATGGAGCGTCCATGGTGAAGGAGGCGGTCACGTGTCTACGGCCGTCTAAACCACTGTAGCCCAGCGGACAAACGGGCGTCTGTGGCACACGTCACAGTTCATTTACAAATCTGATGTGAAAGGAGTTGCTGAAATACATGGACAGCTCGATACCTTTAATCTTCAGCTCCCATAACAGTTGAGACCCGTTGCAATGCATACAGAAATGTAATTGTACCAATTAAAAAATAAGAACTCGAAGACATTCGCGATATGTTGCAGTTCATAATGAAGCAGTCACATTCTACGACAATATTCTACATTGGCCTGCCACAGACTAAACATGTACATGAATGTGCCAACAGTGCATTATTTTGTTCATGACTTACATTATTGTCTTTGAAGAATAAGTTTCCGTGTTGTTCAATAGTTGTTTCACAACTGGGTGACAAGATACAGAGCGGTGTATTCAGGGGAAGGGGTGATCATGAGTGGAAGATACAGAGGATGGGGAGGACAGAGAGAGAGAGAGGAAAAACACTATAATGGTGAGAACGGTGAAGGATTGAAATGAATTGGCGAGGGATGTGGTTGAGGTGACGGGAGGGAGGGAGTTTAAGAAACGGTGATGGAGTCGGCAAATTGAGAAGAGTTAGTTGCCCAGGGCTGAGGCCCAATTGCAAGATGAAAAAATTAAGACACAAACCTAAACTTACGATTTAAAAGACATGATTCAATTTTAAAAAATACCTTTGCGGTAACAAATAAACGTCTTACATTATAACCTCAAAATCATAACAGCTATAGCATTTAAACTGCTCGATGGAAAATGGCGACCGACAATATTCAAAATATCTGAAAATTATTAGGAAAGTTGGTGTTGGTGCAGCCCTATACCAGCGGGTGCCAAAGCTAATAGTTCCCAACTTGGTCTTGAAAGGGCCAATTCCTTGCCCCGTCGGCTAGGCCCGATCAATAATGCGCCTCCCTGTCGCTCGGCCCACGTAACAGAAATGGCACACATCAAGCCTAACCACTATCACCATAGGACTTGGAATTGTTTTCGATTTACAAATGCTATTGGGAGAGTGTTATTGCTGCCTTGGTAATATATACAATACAAGTCGTTTTATCACTTTAATCGATTTGTACTTTGCGGCTACATTTGCGTACATACACACTTTACACGTATTTAAAATATATATACTGAAAGCCGCCAAGGGGTCGCGAACTGAATGGAGCGTTCCTCCGGTTTAGCACTCACTGAACATTTCGTGCCCAATTCATTTGGCACCGTTTACTCTGCCGTCACCGTACCTGCATTTCCGGAAGAGGATTTCCCTGCTGG
This sequence comes from Medauroidea extradentata, assembly GCA_003012365.1. NCBI lineage: Eukaryota > Metazoa > Arthropoda > Insecta > Phasmatodea > Phasmatidae > Medauroidea > Medauroidea extradentata. The sequence goes on along the minus strand of PNEQ01002197.1, from coordinate 36,508 downwards.
TTACTGCTGCACCGCCAAGACTTGACCCCCGTCTCAACGTGGTGGGTCCTCCCCTTGGGCACAGCCACACGATCCGGACTCGCACCCGGCACCCACGTACTGGATACTGCTGACGTCCACGTCCCACTGGCTGCGTCCTCCTCGTCTAAGACCCGACACTGGGCCCCCACATAGTAGATACCATTGACGTCCACGTCTCACGATCGGCGTCCTCGTCCTCAGCTAGCCTTGTATAACACGAGCAGTAGAAATGGGTATGCCACCACCCCATTTATCCATGTAGTATCGTAGTCAGCCGACATGCACATATTGGCAAAATCTTTTAAGATTTCCCGCAGTAATTACGTAGTACGGTTCCCATTCTCGCCAATTCCTGTACTAGTAACCTTTACTACGTTCTCCACCAACACTACTCTTATAAACCCAACGGTCAACTATATTGTGTGCAATAGTGTCTGAACATGCCGGTTAACTCGGTCAACTTGAACTAGCCGCAACAAGCTACTACACTCGACTCTCCGCGCTCGGGCCCGCTCGAAACACAATCGCGCGCCCCTAGCGGCTCTTTACGTAATTAACAGTCAAAGAAGCTCGTTCCCAAAGGTAACACTTTACCATACAAAGTACAAATAATGATTAATACAAACCCATATATATATAATTCATATCTGCCAAGTTACGACGTATTTATAAAATTATAGACATACTAAAATACTTTTCCTAACTTGGTGTATATTAACACGTCTCGTCCACCGTGACGTCCCTAGATACTCATTCCTGAGACGGCCACGTCTCAGTCTATTTGAGTAAAATTGTTAAACTCTCGCGGTAAAATTCGCCTTAAAACAGTTATTCCCGTAGCTCTGACTATTAAAGGGATTTAAAAGCTAGTGGTAACGAAATCGAACAAAATAATTCACATGAATATTTTTAAAATATTAATTCGATATATCGAAATTGTGATTCTGTTCAATTCTGGAGATGTCATAATTTCAAATAATTTACACCGTAGTCTATGGTGTGATTGTTATTATTTTCTACTGCTATAGCACGATGTCTAAAGCTGCGGGAAAACTTAAAAGCATGAGAAAAACTGTAGAGAAAGTAGTACACAGCAGTAAACTGAGAACGAATGTGCCTGCAGGAATGGCAGCTGCTGGACCACCGCTTGGACCTATGTTGGGTCAGGTAAGTTATTGTTTCCCCTGGACAGCCCATGCAAGGCAAATGCCATAGGACAGTGGGGCATGTCATTGATTTACGTACAGAGAATACATAAACAAATTAAGAGAACTCTCGTTGGCAGTGTGTGTCAGTAAAGGTGCTGCTGTAAATAAAACTAAGGCTGTGTTAGCCTACAATTCGTTGCAATGTGCCCTTGTTCACTTTATTTTGTATTTATAATAATAATAATACCTTCTTGCAGTTGGGCTTTCACCCGGTGGCAAGATCACATTCCCTACCTTTCCTCCAGACCTCTCCTGAACAAACCAACCCTGTCAACCCTCACCAGCTCCTCTCTAAGCACATTCCACTCCCTCACCATTGACTGCCTACCTCTCTCCGTCCTCCTCCACACCCTCAGGATCTTAAGACTGTTGTTCCCTCTCCCTCCGTAATCACCCCTGATTAAATGGGAACCGAACTTTCCCCACCCTCCTTCTCCGTTCACCACTCTGAACAACCTAACAAGCCTCTCCACCCTTCGTCTGTCCTTCAAAGTACTGCAACCCATTTCCTTCATCATCACCGATGGTCTGTAATTACCTTCCTCATCTCCCTCCTGCCCTTGCCTTCTCCACCTGCCCTTCACCCACCTAGCCGCCCTCCTCTGGACCTTCTCCATTTCCTGCACTTCCCCTTCCATGTAGGGATCCCACTCTGCCGCTGTATATTCCAGCATCTGGTATCACAACATTTCTTTTCTCCATGACTGACGACTGTAAGAATCTTTGCACCTCATCATATGATACACTAAAACCGTAGCCTGTACAGCTCATCAATGAGTAAACGAGATCCAAAATCTCTGTACACCTATGCCAAGAGGAATGGGGCATATAACAGATCGAGGCCGGCTAGGTTGACTTATAGACTGGCCTATGGCAGCCTTCCTTACATCACATCCAGTCTTTGTAATTAGGGTATCCATAAAAGTTTGTAAGACAGGTGGTAGAATTTTCTTGTTTTCTTCAAGATATGCAATATCTGATGCACTAGGATACAAGTCCATATTGTCACACAACAAATTAATTTAACTTTTAATCAATTTTGCTGCTGATTCTATTATTCAAAATTGTTCTTGATTGGGATCTTCTATTCTTGTCTGTTTGTGGTAGTGAAACGTGTTCACTTTAACAGTGGAACAAGAATATGAATGTTGCGTGGCGATCGCTGAGGCTCTTCCCCTATGTTGCTTTGAGAGATTACACATTTTATTCTGGTCTATAAATTCAGTGCAGACGTACTTAAACATATTGATTCCTTGGATAAACTGTGATAATAGTAATTGGTTTGATCTGAGTGCTCCCGTATGAATATTTCTACGTTACGTTTTCGCTAAGCAATACTGTTGTGATTGCAAACTTCAAATAGCAGTACTGTTGTGATTGTTTGTAAGACAGACGGTAATAATGGCGTGGGTTACGCTACCTTAAACTTGCTGTGACATTATTATTACTTATTTTGTGCTACGTTAGAGAACTTACTAAGCTTAAAATAGAAGTTATTAGACGGTCGTAATGGAGAAATGGCATAATAAATTTCCGTTGGTGTTAAAATGAAACCAACGGTAGACATTGTGGAGAACGATAGTAATCAGTGTGCAAGTATGCTTAGGGAACATGGACTTATGTAACGTAACACTTACCCCTTTAACTGGTGTCTGCCCGCACTGGGCGCCTGCACGCACAACTATCTCCGTGACTCCTCGAACTCAGACTAGAAGAATGTTGGCTTGAGACAATTTGCAAGCGCAGTACACTAGCGACGCGTTGTGAGTGTTTGTGGAAACTCCATTTAGACTCGTGGCTCCCACTTTTTGAACTTAAATTTTCGTGTGTCGTAAGTGAGGCGCATTGATACATGGCTGGATTATTTACTAGCACTGTGTTCATCCTCATGAACTCTTTTATTTCCGAGAGAGGGGATGGTGGTGGAATTCCTTATATACTGGGTCCGGACCTTGAAAGGGGGGTCCCTTCGTCTGGTTTTGGGGCCAGCTCATCATCGTCGCGTCCTTGGTTCATTGCCCGGGATAACGATCATCGATTTATTATGGAAGTAAACTACGTTTCTGCGAGGCATCGACAAAAAAATTTAAAGTTAAGTATGGTTTCCATGGGAGACTTCTGGAGGATAGTTACTGCGCCGTTTTGGAGGACATAAAAGGGCATATCATTATTTGTTTATATTTTGGGACTATGTGTGATGGATAATGAATATCTATAGTGTTGTGTGGCGTCGCGAACTAGGTAAAAATCAAGGTTTTCTTTCTTTCTTGGGCGCATGATTTATTGTATTTATTCCGGTCTCATCCTCTGTGTTAACACGGACAAATATGGTATTTAATGAATTTGTATTTTTTTACACATTAAACATGCGTAGGGCAAATTGTTATTGCTTTTGGTACATAATGGAATAATGTTTATAGTGTGTTAAATGTCGGTATTGTACCTGATATTTCATAAAACCGAGAATGTTATTTATAAGGATTTTATAAATGCTAGTTTGGAAGCAATCTTGCATTGTAAATTTTCATATGATTCATAGTGAGAGCTTTTTGTATTTTCGGCGAACATTGATCCAATACCTTGGTGAAATGGTTAAAATACTTTGTACATTATTACCTTTTTTTTAAATAATCATAATAAATTGTTTATATGAATTATATTGGTTTTTCCATTGGTTTTCATCCCCTGGAGCATCAACCCACTTGATACTGAGTGTTTACATTTTCCTGTAACATTGGCAAGGTGGGCGAATTATTTTCTGAATAATTGCTTTGGTGGGTGTACCTATGGTGTTGCTCTCCCCCTCAGGGGTCGTTACAGTAGTCCAAAATTGTGTCTGCGGCAGTTTTCCCAAAGGTGACAATATTAGGTGTCCCTTCTTTACATGAAACAGTTATGTCATTCCCAAACCACCCTATTAACTTTTTCTGGAGGCGACGAGGACTTTAAGGCTCAGTTCCCTCAGGCAAAAAAACCTGCATCTTTTTCACTAGCTCTTGAACTGAAATTGAATCTTCACTATTTTCTTGCAACCATTCGCATAATTTCATTCCCTCAGCACTTACTAAGTTACCTAAAAAAGTAATTTCTTCCTTCAAAACTTAAGACTTAGTAATGCTTGCTGTCACACCTCCTATCTGTAATTTGGTGAGTACTGACTGCAAAAGATCACAATGTTCCTGAAATGTTTTGGTTGCAACGAGAATGTCATTTACATACACTGTAACTGATTCTAAAATTTCTGCTCCTAAAACTTCTTCTAAACCCCCAATAAAATGGCTTACTGATACATTTAAACGATAATCTTTTGAAACTATATGTTTTACCTTGGTGAGAAAAAGCAGTATAAGATCTGGAAGATTTTACTAAAGGTATCTGCCAATAGGACACAACTAAGTCAATTTTCGAGAAATATTTGCATCCTTCAAAGTTTTGTAACAGTTCATCCACTGGTTTAGGCGATTCTCTGTCCGGCACTAGAATTTTGTTCAGCCGGCGAGCATCAAGGCATAATCTTAGAAATGCCTCCTGCTTTATTGTGTCATGAGGACGTCCGACTGATGTAGAAACTTCTTCATTCTCTTCATGTTTGTATCTTACTGGAATGGAATCTCCTTTTCTAAAATTGATACTACATAATTGGCGATACCTTGCTTCAGCAGCAGGCAAGGCAATGACAGACAATAAACTGGAATGTACGTTGGCTGCCCACATCACGAGGAAGGACCTAGGCCAATGGATTGTTACGCAACGCTGTCTATACAGTCCACTGCATTCATTGCTCGTCCTCGCTGTTAAAATTTTTAGAAATTTGGCAACTATTATTGGGTTGTCTTGTATCAATTTCTTCAGAAAAATTATTCCTATTAAATGAAATCATTATTACTTCCTTGAAAATTGTCAGTTTTACACTGGTGACAGTGAAACACTAACTTAGACAAAACAATTATAAGGGTATATAAGTCGGGTTGTAAGGAAACTACAAGATATTTCTTGGAAACCAGGGCTTGTAGTAGCGAGGCTCGACTCACAGGCATTATCACATACATTGGTCCACTCTAATTTGTACTTGAAAAAAAATCTGAAAATTATGACATTTTACTACATTTATGGTAATGTTTAAAAAAGAGAAAATTACTTTGTTGTGTGATTTTAAATATTGTTAACATATTGTCCATGATATCTAACTTCAGTGTAAATAATTTCATTTGATGAAGTCACTTGGGTAGTATTCTTTGTATGTTCCGGTAACTTGGGAATCGTGACTATGACATGTTGCTATGGGAAAACTACGCGAGCTAAGAAATGTTTACATATGGAACAAGTTGTTGCAAGTAACGTCTATAAAATGATCACGTGTCTAGCAAATATAAAATTATGAATTTCCATCACGTGAACACCCCTAAGTGACTTCGATGTTTTTAAAATTTTTATAGTACGTTGTTTGCCGCACTAATGTAGATTGCCATAGCATGTGTTGTTTGACCTGCTCACGTTGTTACTGCATGTTACCAGACTTCCGTAAAACTAGGTGCTTTCACATAGCAGTTTTTTAAGCTACAATTGGTTGGGTTTTTTTACAGTATCAGAAGTTTTTTGTTAAGGCTCGGTTTCAGTTGCCATATTGATTTTTTTTTTTTTTTTTTTTTTTTTTTTTTAAAGAAGGAAATTGTTAAATATGCGATTATACCTCAAATTCTATTTACATTTTGCTACAGCACAGACCTTGTGATTTAGCTGTTAACATATAATTACGCCGCAATCTGTGTAGCAAATATTTTTATATTCATAATTTGCTCGACAAATTGCGACCTAGCCATGCTTGTACTGTAGCTCAAGGTCAATAGAATTTGCGGTATAGTAACCAAGTTAACATTTTTCATCTCAGAATTCCAAAAATTAGAAAAATAATAAAATTCAATATGGCGACTGAAACCGAGCCTTAAGCCTGCAATGCCATAGCCATTTCACATACGAGCCATCAACGTCGACTGTATGTTAAGTTTATTTGTGTTCCATTGCATTTTGGGATTTTAGGGCTATGTTCTAACGCACTTCGTCAAGGGCAGTTATGAATATTTTCTGTGAAGTGTAAGCTTATCTTCGGTCAAGTGATCATAACAAAATATTTTTGTTATTGTTCTACAGTATCAATTTCCTGCCAATAGTTTTAATTATTGTTGTTCACTGTAAATTTGTTAGTGTAAGTAATACGTTATTTAGTGTTCACACGCACAAGTTGTGTGATTTTGTTTAGTTGCCCGGCCTTGTAGTCAAGTTCCCACTAACCTATTCTGTCATCAATGAGTGCAGTTGAGTCTTATGCATTGTTTTGTTAAAGGATACAATTTTGTGATCCAAGGTGTACCAATCTCTCTGTGAAAATTACAACTAACTTGTTTGAATTCAAGTGGTTGCCTCCACTGCCTTATATCCAGCCAGTGTCATCCACTTGTGTGACTTGATTCATTACGTGCTCCATGTTTCATGCTGCCTCCACCACCATGCCTAGTTTGCTACATTGTATCGAGCGTTATTGTTGGTAGACGTGCACTAGCAACACCGGCTGCACAGCTAAGGCTTGACCCGTCTGTCACCATCTCACTTCTGCTGCAGCGTTTTTGATGATCGCGACACCAAGTGGTTTGAGGACACGTTCCGACCTGTTAGGTGTTCAGCTCACTTGTAGTCGTAAATTCTTTTCAATCCCTTGTAACTGGTTTTGGCAAAGTCTACAGTCCAATATAGGGCCTGTAGTTCCTCACCTCATACACCGTTACCTCCATCTTGCTGGTATAGTTCAGCTTGTGGAAATACAGCGACATGTGTGTTCTTGAGGACAGTAATTTTTAATAAATCTGTTTTGACGAAAACAGTGAAATTTGTTTATTTTATTTTTTTATACAATACATTTAGGCTATGTGTGTTTTATTTAGGTTTAAAATTTTTTGATTTAGATATACTACACTCAAAAAATCATTTTGGTATACAATCATTTTTCTATTGCCCTCTCAAATTATGACTGTGTACAAAGCCCTTTTCTTATTTTCTGCTTCATTGTTTACAAGGATCATCAACCTGGATTTGTAGTTTTTTTTTTTAGCATCCTGTGTGTGTATAAAATATGACAACATTGCTGTTGTATATTGATTGCAGAGAACAATAAACATTGCAGCGTTCTGCAAAGACTTCAATGAAAGAACAAAGGACATGAAGGAAGGTATCCCTATACCGTGCAGGGTATCCGTAAATGCAGACCGTAGTTACGAGCTGACAATGCACAAACCTCCGGCCACCTACTACTTGAAGCAGGCAGCAGGCATCCAGCGAGCAGCCATGTCACCTGGTATGTTGCTAGCTGTCACTTTATATTGTCACAAACACACAGGGATCGTAGCAAGGTTAGTAGGCCGACGTTTCCAGAAATAACACTCACTTTAAAACTAATGAAACTTTACCAAACTGCGAAGGGTCAGTTATCGGAAGGAAAAAAAAATTTAAGTGTAGTAAGCACGTCTTGAGAGAGAGAGAAAAAAAAGTGAGAAAATGTAAATAAACCGAAAACTTAAATTCAGGTTACCAAAACATAATTGTCAATGCACTTTATTATTATGGGAGGACAATAGAGAACCAAATAATTTAATAGAAAGAGAGTAAATTCAGGAACCCAAGACTTTTTACTAACATGAGAATATAAAATGACAAGTTTTCACAAAATTTAGCTAGGTATAACATGTATGTATGGCAAAGTTCACGGGCCTAGAAAACAACTATCTGTATCTCTTGATTGAAACATGTTAGCTCTGGGCCTCATACGTACCTACAGTAGGAAAATAGTTAGCTCTTATTGCTAGCTTATTTCTGTACCTCAGATGCAGCATTCAGAGCGTGCTGTATACGGCTCGTATGGAAAAAAAAACATTAGTACTACTACTACTACTTTTGAAGTTATATTTAAAGTATAAATCAAAACATATTTTGTATTCGGGGTAAGTCTTCCATAGTAGATAGACCTAAGGTGGGCTTTATTCATATAAACATTAAAAGAAAATAAAGAAGAGCGTGTAGTTGTTATTGCTGTGATGTAGATGAATGTAATGTGCTTGTGTTGTATAGGGCAGGAGGTATGTGGCAAGAGCGTGTAGTTGTTATTGCTGTGATGTAGATGAATGTAATGTGCTTGTGTTGTATAGGGCAGGAGGTATGTGGCAAGAGCGTGTAGTTGTTATTACTGTGATGTAGATGAATGTAATGTGCTTGTGTTGTATAGGGCAGGAGGTATGTGGCAAGAGCGTGTAGTTGTTATTACTGTGATGTAGATGAATGTAA
>PNEQ01002197.1:0-14655 GCA_003012365.1 Medauroidea extradentata | reverse complement strand
ATATTTACTCGTTCATAACGTGACCATTTCTTCTAAAATAAAGAAAAAGATTTTGTCGGTTTATAGTAAACATGGAAAAATTAAGACTACAAAATCTTGTTAATCCATTCATGTGCGTCTCTCAATGAAAATCGTTTAAAATTATCCCGCATAAGACGTTTACATTTTACGGTCCATTACATGTACGCTATTATTTCCCATAAAGTAGTTTATAAACAAATCCGATTCACGCTTAAAACGTTACAACTCTCCAGATGCCGTTATGACAGAGCATCATCAACAAGCGAGCGTGACTCATCGTGTCCGGCTTGGGCATGGATGTTGTTTTGTTGTTTCACCACCCACATCAGCTCTTGAAAATATTGTTGTTAAAGGGGCGTAAAACCTTCTCACCTATTTTTCTACATCGCAATGCAAAGCAATGATTTTTAATTAGTATTTTTAATGTCCGGGACAATTTGTTTTGCAACCGTGAATTCACTGTACATACCAGAACAAAATAATTTTCCGTTCGTGTGTCATTATAACTCGTAGTTACCGTCATTTCACAAGCACCACACTGAAATGTTTGTTTACGACACACGTGCGTGCCTTGCTCGCCGGGCGAAGAGGGAGGAAAGAAAAGAAGAGAGAGGTCGGCCTGCTGCGTTGCATCTTTACTCACGCGTCGCGCGTCTCGCTAACATTTTATCACGCGGAACTTACCAGATTTTTACTGTGGGATTATTAAAGGCTAAGTAGCGCTGGACGACTACGTTATAAAGTTTAATACTGTTCTAAAATATAATGTGATGAATTTAAATCCAGCAGAAACGATTTTTTATGTCTTTTAACCAAGAAATAATTAATTAAAAATTATTAAAATTTTTTTTTAAAATTCTGTCCGAGTTATCTGAAGTCCGGGACATCGAGGTCCGAGTTATCGAGGGTTCACTGTACAATATAAGCTACATTTGCTAAAAAATTTTAAAAACATCAAAAAAGCCTAGTATTCAGGGCATTATCACAGTAAAAATACCCAGGACCCCAATGTGTTAAACCATCAGTCGAGAAACAAACAAACAAAAAAAAAAAACGTTGAAATTCGTTGAAAACTTTGGCCGCAGGAATGATTTTGAGATACACACAAGCGGGCGTAGCAGAGCGAACGCCGCTGTGCTGCATAACAAGTACGTACCTAGATCCTCATCCTGGCGGCTAGCGAGTTTATAAAAAATACGTAATGTTATTTATGCAGGCTTTTTACAATGAATTTACTACTGTAAACGTAAATAATTTGTTTCTCTGATGCTAAAAAACGCTAGAGTGCAAAGTATTTGTAGCTGTCAAACCAACGAGTTTGTTTCACGAGCGCGGCTGCATACAAGCTAAAATGGCCGCTGCAGCGCGTATTTAATTATTATTTTACTGCTGTCTCAAAAACTTTTAATCTAGTTTTCCTTGCAGTTTTATTTTTTTATAATTTTTCATGGGAATTTCCTTAATTTTGTCGGTGGAGCAGGCTGGAGATAGACGAAAAGATTGACGACTCGGCGGTGTTAGTCATCACGTCTCACATGTTAATGGCGCATGCAAGGGCGGCCTAACTCACCATGTGCACGCTCGCCGAGCGTTGCACTAAAAGTTTTTGAAGTTTTTTCGCCGATTTTTTTTATTTTCACGGTTGTGGCTTACCTGTTGACGATAAATGTATTTTGTTATTGTTTTGAGCCAATATACTTTTTGAAAATTACTTTAAATTCCGACGAAACATGCCCGAGGATTTAACCATTTTTGGTGGGGGGGGGGGGGCTACGTCGGATTTAATGAAACATCGATATAGAGTAAACATTTTCAGGTCCTATGGCACTTCGTTAAATCGTGGTTCTACTGTAGTTACTTTCAAAGGACCAAGAACTGACTTGATAATGTTCTAAAAACCTTATTCTTACTACCAAAGAGATAAAATATAAATTTATCATACAAAGCATAATTAGCACAATTCATAATTTAAATTGCTTTAGTGACCTAACTTTGCACACAAAATGAACAAAATAAAATTTATCTACACAGGCATAAAAAACTACAATATGATTTCAATAAGAATAAACTTTTTACAACTAATCAAAACAATTTCAAATTTAACGACTAAAGAACTCTGAACTACTTAAAAATAATTAATTTGTTAATTGTTTTTATGGCAATTGCATAAAAAAACCAAAATTAACAACACTTGTCCAAGGTTTGCAGGACAATTTTATGAGAACGCGAGGCCCGGGCAACATAAATCAGAGCCCCCCCCCCTCCTTTCCCATTTTTTTTAGATGCAGTGATAATTTTAAGGTATGGCATATTTATCTTTGAAATGGCATGTAGTCAATAACATAACATACGCCATTGCCAGCAAATGTGACAGAGTTGCGAAAAAACCGTACATAACACCTGCATTACCAGTATTATCTGTATTACCTGTTGTGAACAAACACACAACATATGTAGGTATATAAAACAAAAATTGTATTAAAATGACAAACAAAAACAAAAAATTAACAAAAAAGTAACAATGCCAAGAGAGACTCGAATGAATCTGACTGCAGATAACACAAGGATAAAACAGAGGGAAAAATACTGTGACAAAAGATGTTAGGTTTCTAGAACTGACATATGTTCTAGTTTTCAGGCACACGTATGTGACAGCTGTGTGTAGCTACCAGCATCTGAGCCCACCTAGACCTCACCATCTGCCGCATGTCCTCGAGGAAAGAAGGCCTAACCTTGTTCCAGTCTAGATGAGCGGCGTTCATTAACACCATCATCTCCATATGGACTGCTGAAGTCAATGCAATGTTGTTTAATGTTGTTGCATTCACATACTAAGCAAACATTTTGTGCAAAACACTAATATACTTTGTATTCAAAAGTTCATTAACCTTAAGATAATTAAGTAGACTAATATACAAACATTTTTGTGTTGCGAGCCGCAACTATTGTGTGAGCAGCATAAGCTAATATAGCAGCGGGGTAGGATTGAAGGACCTCAGCGTGCACCCTGCAGCTCGTGTTACACTTTACGGCTTGCTGCGGCAGTTACCCATGTTATCGCGAGTTTCGTAAAGACTCGGATAACAATAGCTATCACTGCCTAGATAGAGTTCTTGTGCCTACTCTCTGCTCCCAGACGATGCTTTGATCCTGAAGCGACATGTTTCTCGAAACTCCCATACAAATAGTTGTCGAAAAATTTATGGACTCTTGATTAAGAATATAAAAGGGAGCTGTGCTAGAGATTGATAGAGATTTTCCTGTACGGCATCTCGTGTACGAGTGAGTTATGGTGAAAGTGATGGGTTGCGCGCAGTTCTCAAGAATGTTCAGCGATATTGATTGCTGCGAGGAGAAGTGCGACAAGGGTGTTCCAGAACTTCAAGAAGACCATCAAGCTAGGACATTGGGTCCACCATTTGTGAGATCAGAGTGACATTTTATGTACAGAGAACTGAGACTTTATTATTTTGATTCTATAACCTTTATGTACTAAATAATAACTATTTTTTTTTGTTTGTCATCAACATGTAACATATTGGTGACGTTTACACAGACATTTATGTAATGGTGATTGATGATTATTGATATTCAGACATCTTGGTGTAGATAGTTGTGAATAATTTAAGTTTGAATAATTTATTTTCATTTATTTAATCAAAGACCTTGCTCAACTTGTAACAATATACATTGTATACATATCTTCCAAGGCTTATATTGATACACGACATCTACATATATACTATTTATACAACGGGATCCACATAATTTGGAACGCTACTTGTAGAACTAAAATTAAAAATTTTGATATTTAAATGCAACTTATTCATGAGAGTATGAAAGTAGTAATTATTTTTTTTTTATTTTTTATTTTATTTTATTTTTTTTTTTTTTTGTTTTCTTGTTGCTTTTGGACTCAATTTACCCAGAATGAAATTACCAGCATTTTATGTAACATTGTCCATCTGAATGCAAAATGTGCCCCCAATTTAAATACTGATGTGATTTGTCTAATCTTCCAGTTGCATTTGTTGGTACATAGCTTTGTAGCGTAAAATTTAACAGGTTAAATTGTAATTGTGAAGTTACAGTGAGATCCTGTTGTATCACTCCGCCTGGATATTTGGCTACTTATCGTGTTTAGCGTAGTTTTTGAGTAGTCGTGTCACGTTTTGTCTGACGGGAACAGTAGTACCAAGATGTATGCCGTCTTGCAGATGATGGTACACGGTGCACATAGGAAGGGCACTGGGGAGAAGAGGGAAGCTAAGCTTCTGGGACATTGGCAGTGTGGTTAACAACTAAGTGAAGACAATATTTTACACCACTCAAGGGACCTCATGAAAACTGATGTAAAATGCAAGAAAGTGTAAAAAGAGGGAACTTTACGCTGTGTGAGGTCTGCGAGAGAACAGATAAAACTGATGTAAAATACAAGAAAATGTAAAATACAAGAAAATGTAAAATGTGGGAATGTAAAAACGGGTTGCACTGTATCTATCATTAATATATTTTAATATCCACTATGGACAAGTTTCATATTCTTGGAAGGAGTTCTAATGAATGAGTAATGTTTCGTGTAACTTTCGGGCACAGCACTGTCACAGTAAGGTGTACGGTGTGCGCTCAAACACGGACACCTATTCAGCAAAAATAATTATAAAAATTTATTGTATGTGTGACCATTGCCGGGTCCGGTAATCTGTGCAGCAAAGTGCTTCCGTATGAGAAATGTATCGCTGTGGTTTAAATAAACTTAAGGCTGTATCATCTGATAAGTTTCCTTTAAAAGTATACCCTTTACCACAGTGGTTGGATGATCAGACCGCACAAAACCAAACTCCGCAACCAGCCATCAATAATCACTAGCTATCCGAATAGTCGACAATAAAAAAGGATCTAACTTCTACACACCTACATGGACACCAGAAATGCGGTAGCTGCCATGTTACATCTGACTGCCTGTACAGGGATGGCTTCATGTCGGCCAGCACCAGTTGCTGCAACGCTGTTCAGGAGGGACTATGCCATAAATTTTGGTACCTTTAAACACTATATCATTGAAAGTCAAGTTGGGAAAGAATTTAACACTACTTTATTGGTAGCCATGCCAAAACAGCTGATAAACTGACGCTACGCATAGTTTGCTGGTATAAATATAAAGTTATAAAATAGTGAAAGTCCTGTTATAGTGAGGTTTGTGGTTGCATCCAGGTTCGATCATCGCTGCAGCACTGTCCTAGCTATTACCACAATGTGTCGACTTTGACCCTCGAAACCACAAAAATCATGCAAAAGTTGCATTAATATTGTGCTTGAATGTATTTAGGTAATTAAATGTTAGTTTATTTAGACAGGTTTGGTTGTGTTCTTTAGGTTGATACCCAAAAAGTACTGATACATTTATTAACTGTGTCAAAATGAACCGAAAACCTGACGACACCACGTATCGTAATCTGTTGCAGCAGCTTTACCTCACGATTAATCACTCAATCGTAGGAGCACTATCATGCAATTAATTATTTAATTCCAATCATATTACTATAATATAATACTTCTGGGTCCTTTTGTAGAGAGTAAACTCAATCCAACAAACTGAAACACGTTCCCTGTCGTGTTAAATGATACATAAGCCTAAAAAGACTATGTCGTCAACATATGTCAGTAAAAAATTGCTGCAAAATTTTCATCCTCACAACTTAACAGTTTCTTGGCAATAATTTTATTTTACATAATATTAAACTATATACATTTAATAATAATTAAATGTTTATTATATTATGACTCCTCAGCTGTTCAGTTTTCTTCTCACAACAAGCAGCAGATGAGTGTCAAGGTTGCAATCAGCCTGTACATCTTGGAACAGAAAGTATGTATAAACTGAGAAACTTCAATTAGTGGAACGAATGGTGCCACTTGTGTCAAACTGTTTGTTAGGGGGCGAGATCTAGTTGCACACAAGCAACCTAATTGGCTGATGGTCATAAAGCAAGCAGACATTTATTATATTTGGGAATGAGAAGTTTGGATTAAGTTGAAGGAGACTGCCCTTGCTTGGGAAAGTGAACAAAAAACCTGAAGTTCTGGGGAAGCCATAGTTTAAAATCAAATATTTTGCTTTAGTCTCACGGAGAACTTGCATTTTCATGTATGCAAGTGCACTCTCATTCACGTAATGTAAATGCATCATATTTTATTTGCACCCATTTGTGTGTGCTACTGAAAATGTACAATTTTAAAACTACACAAACTGGTCATTTCAATCAGTTCTACCAGCTTTACAACATCTAAGAAAACTGGACTCATTACCAATCGTTGGATGAGGTACTTGATGGTTTCTTGCTTGTCTGGATTCTTTGTAGTTTTCAACTCCTCTCTCAGTTTTGAGAGTTCTTGTTGCTTGACCTCACTGAGGAAACTGTACGATGACTTGAACAACTGAAACATTCACGGAGCAAACATTGTTAGTACAGTACTGTACTAAACATACACAGTGATGAGGAACAATTGTTACGACCTTCACTACAAAAAACTGACTGTTAGTAATGTAATGACCAGAGTAGTATTTAACACCAATAAATGTCTCTTGTTTCCTTTCAAACAGAGGCATGTTTATAACCCAAACCAACATGTCAACTTGTGCTAAACATCGGCACAGGTGGAAAGGATTAACGAGTTGACGCCCAGGTTGGAAACTTCATTGAACAGAAGCACACAGGAAGTCAGTTTTACCAAGCCACAATTGATTAATAACCGTAAAATTACAAAGGTCGCATGACGTCAACAAATAACATAGCAAAACGGGTACATAACAGTGAGTCTCGGATCAGGCAATAATTTGTCAAATACCAGACACGAACATACTCCTTCTCTCGGCGTGCTGTCACGCTCTCGAAAAGAAACAAGATGAAAAAACTCGCAACTTAACGGGCTAACAGACTTGTTGGAAAACCGTGAGTGACTCGAGAATAAAAAAAAGGTGAACTCACCATATAGCAGTACCGAAGTCGTCGAGGTGCCGAGAGAGAAGAGTATGTAAACTGCGGAAGGCGGCCAGAAACGAAGTGACCAGCCAGGCAAGCGGGGAACTGCCGCTGGCTAGCCACGGAGGAGAAGGGAGGGCAAAGAGGCAGGACGGAAGGGAGGGAGACCAGAACGGCTCCGACTAGACCCGAGTAGGGATGAAGGTCCCAAGGAACCGGCACACTAGGCTTCGGACACACAGTCAGGAGTTCGATTCAGCAAGATACACATACTCACAGGTCCCACACGAAACAAGCTTACACAGCCTTGGCTCAGCCCAGAGTCAACTAAAAATTCAAAGTTGGTGCACCCCAGCACAAACTTCACAGGCATTCAGATAAACTTGATTAATTCCACCCTCCCATGGAATGCTCGCAGTTATTTTACATTGACTCTACTACAGTGGAAATGCTCGACATTGATACACACTGTTTTGAACACGTGCATCATTGGTGATGCAAGGTTCATGACAGTAAACAGAAGCGAATCACTCCAAAACAACTGACAGTTGAGTTTTGGAGCAAGACGTCAAACTTTCATATCAAGTGAGTGATAGAGCAAAACAGGTATGTCTATAAATCTCTGGAGTATGAACCACTCCCTCGCCTACTAGCCATGTATTAGAAACCACATTAACATGGCTCCTACTTCCTTGACACAATGAAAAATAAGGACTTCTTAAACACTTTCATACATATTTTTGAGAACCTTTTAAGGACTGGAGAACTTTTTAAAAATAAATAAAACTTAATACACGATAAACACACACAAATTGACAGAAAAAATTGTACGATTCCCACACATAAACGTTAAACAATTAATATTAGGCTAATAGCGCTGGTAACATTCAATGAATGGTGCAGTGGTGATTGCTAAACTTTGTCTGATTCTCAAAACAATACACAAATAAACTAATTTTGTACCAAACACCAAAACCTCCGTAAATACGTAAGGGATCCAAAGTTATTAGGTACTGCATGTCATAAATATTGGTGAACTCTAGCACATTTATCAATGCATAATGCAATGCATAATTAACCAAAACAAGTGAGATTCAAATATATTTTTCAATCATTTATACACTGTATTATCAACACTAAATATGAATACTGCACTTACTCTGTATCTTACGCCCGCACATACCTTACACACGCTATATTTTCACATATGAAGTCATATTAAAAATATTTTTCTGGAGCATAGAAGTGGTTCTTTGTCTCGGGAGAATAAAACTGGCTCCACGTCTCGGGGGAAAAAAAAGGTCTCAATTACATTATGTAACCCCTGTTTCGAACCCAAAAAGTCATAATAAAAAGTGTGTAGTAACTTAAGCAAGTAAATACAGTACTACAACAAAAAGTTTGAAAAAAAAAGTTACAAAAGTAAGGAGTATTAAGGACAATCTGATAAAATAAGGGCTTTTAAGGATCCTTAAAATTAATGTTAACAATTAAGGACTTTCTAAGAACTTCTAGGAACTGTACAAACCCTGCATTACGTCTGCCAATAAAACACAAGTTGTCGCTTCAACTTGGGTTGGTTGTCTTAGAAGTGGCTTGTCACGCGTGCTGAGGTAGGATACACACAGAGCGATCCAAGTACAGCAATCACTCTGCTATCCGGCAAGTGAACAACCGGTCGAGCCTGGGGAGGTCACAGGTGGTTTAAGGAACTAGGTCATACACACACGCACGCACACGCTATCACGCACACACACAAACGCTATCACGCACACACACATATGGGCAGGTTATCATCGTTCGACTACAACGTGTCCAGTAATTTCTTCTTGCCACTCGAGGAGCTTCTGGACGGGCCCTGCCTTGAGCTTGGGCGGAGATTTGAGCGGACTAATGAGTGGTTTCCTATACTGGCAGATTTCTCTTAGAATTTTTCTAAAGTACGGGGCATCCTCAGGAAGCTGGTGTAGTTTGCTGATATTGAGAACACAGCTCGGGGAAAGTCGCCTGGCAAAGGTAATGTCTAATTGTGTTGGGTTACGCTGCTTGTATCGTTGTCGAGCTGCCTTATGTTCGCGTCCCTCTACGTCCCATATGTTGTCTCTCTGAGATAGATTGATTTCTAGGATGTCATCAGACATTAGCTCAAATAATAAGCATGAAATGCTGAATAGGTTTGAATCACAGTATTGATGAAACACAAGTCTGGCGAGAGATACGCTAGCATTTACAACAATTTACTGGTACACATGCATTCTTGAAGACTGATACTCAGCAAACTTTTCACTAATCTGGACTACACTTCACATGGTGCGAAACGAAAACTGAACTACTGCTGGCCATTTCCGTTCACAGAATTATAGACACGCGTGAAGTGCAAATAAAACCCACATGGTGTGCGTGTGAGTCAAAATCCACGGCGGTCCTTACCGGACACACCTGCCATTGATACGAGTGTTGGTTCAGACGGTGGGTAAGGTCGAAGATGTCACCAGAGGTGACTTAGGTTAAGAGGCTAAACACAGACTGCGCCTCTCGGATATCGATAACCTGCAGTGGACTGTGGTGTGTGTGCTATCTGCACCTCTCGGCCATCGACCATCAGTGGAGGTTAGGCCGGGCTCTTGACGACTGTAGATCCTGGACCGAGGACCTTTCTTTACCCTGTCTTAGGGGGTCGCGGCAGGGAGGGCAGCCTCCTGGGTGAGAGGAGATAATGTATCATGAACGAGGCTGGCTGCAGGAGCAGGCAGGCCAACTGCCCTGTGGGAATTATTGTTGAGAGGGAAAGAAAAAAAAAACTCAAGCTTATGAAAATTTCCCGGTTAGCTACTTGATAGCTGGCTTCATGTAAAAAATTAATTAAAGTAAGAATGTATCCACAAAATTGGCAAGGTTACGTACATGCAGAGGAATGCACTTGAAAAAGATCCTTCCTACCTCTATAGTCGGTATTCTTAGATACAAATATCTAACTGGAAGCCTGTCACGTTTACGTTTTGATACAAACACAAATAGTGAAAAAGCATAAATGATAATAACAGGTAACACAGATAAAATATATCAATAAAATCATAGCATCAAGTAGTGGTGTTAAAAAAAAGCGAACTCCACACTCCAAATTAAAGGTAAGTGGAAATGGTGGCCGAATGTAAAAAATGGTTAAAAATTAATACTGTGCAAATGCAACGCATCAAAGTTCACAACAAAGATGGCGTAGGGGTACATAATTCTGATCTGGAATATACCAAGCATGGCTAGTCTAGGCAGAAGTGGATAGCCACATAGCCTCACTGCCTAACCAAACCTGATATGTGTGCAATAGGACGCAGCACAACTAGATCGTAACATACAAGACACTTTCAAAGACATAAGTTACAAATGTGGCACATTGCACACAACAAATACCGAGATTATTTCAACCTGAATATAGTGAGTTAAGGTTGTAGTTGAAGATACTCTCCCATTCTACACCACAAGAGCAACATCACTGACTTCAAAGTTCTCTTGTTCTAGATATTCTCATCTGTACCGTCTTTGATAAAACAACAACCATTCCCTTCCTGTCAGTTAGTCACTCCACTCTGCAGTCTATTCACAATTATGAACAACTTACCTTCTCATTGAAAGAACCACACAGACTGTCGAATCGAGGATCACGAGCCACTTTCTTCTTTACTGAAAATACTTCCAGTGGCAGAGCTACATAAAGCTTTGACGACTGCTCTCGAGGCCTAGTTGGAAACACATAATCTACATAACCTTACTTACACATTTAATTTCACCACAAATGTATGACTGCTCCTAATTAGTTTTGCCTTATTCAATGCAGCTGTTTATTATATAATCCACACACTTTAAAAACAGTAAATATACTCAGTACAAAGAGAATACCACAAATATTATATTATTACTTGGGTATAATGCGCTCCAATCTAACAAATAACACAGGGTGGAATAAAGTGGGCACAATCTAAATTTTCTTAGTAATCTTCAAAAATTCTGATTGCTGGAATAAGTTATTGAACGATTCATTCAAATGAAATCTTCCGTTAAATTTCCTATCCTTCTGTGCGTTCGTCTTTCGTAAAAGAAAGCAAGAGAATACCTCAATTTGAAAATAGTGATGCTTCAGAGAATTGTTCATATTCCAGTCAAGTTGCATAACAGAAAAGCTATGTTATAACATAATATGTATTTTTTACTAAACATTTCAAGGTTTTTTTATGCATACACGTACATACACTTGTATCATACATACACGTGTATTGTCGTTTCTCTCATATTTCTCTCTCGTTCACTGCAAACCTCACTTATAATTTCTCTCACACTTCGTTACTACCTTTCTGTTGACATCGTACCTCCCGGCCCATCAAGCCCAAACCCAACACACGTCCGCCGGAGCAGCAGCAACGGAACGAGCACCGAGACCGCCCCATCTTTATCTTCTCCCCCAGTGCAGTGTTTTCATAATAATGTGAGTGGTTAGTGCAGTGAGTAATTTTGTTGGAATGGACAGGAACGACCTGTGAGGCGAACTACGAGGGGTGTTTTGTTTACTTTCCAAACTCGCTGAATGCTCGACGTAACAGCCGGCTAGCCCCGGCTCTTCCTGGAGCATCACCTCCCCCCTTCCTAGTCATGCTCCAGGATTCTTTTAGTAGAGAGTATATTTTTTTTCAGTAACATAAAGCCAAGTATTGTGTTTGTCAGGAGTGTAATCATCAGCTCTCAAGTTTCACCTCCATCACGCGCACGCGTCCGCGTTCCGTAACAGGAAGACTGGCAAGTACTCAAGTGTGTCTGTGCGTGTGTAGTGTATTTTGCAACATTTAATAAATTCAAGGTTCAAGGTAATAGCGTGGTAAACGTCAGTCTCCTCGAAGTCCCCGTAGCTTACATTTCTCTTATGACTCAACTGTGGGCCTCTCGACCCACGCATACTGCTAGGGGGTTAGCCAAATGCCAATGGGAACCATCCCCCCTGAGTTTTTTCTGCTTGTGCTCTACCCATTCCCAGCCAGGCATGCTGGGATGGCACCCATTTATTTGTAACCCTAATTTAAAACTTGACCTTTCACAGTAAAATCGCCGCCCCACGAATCTGAAACCCCCCTCTGGCGGCACTGTATAGTTTCTCAGAGTAACAACCTCTATTACTTACTGATTCTCTAAGATATTATTCATCTCACATATCAGTGTTATCTTACGATAAAATTTTCTCTTTACAGGCTTGTTAAAATTGAGGCACAAATAATATTTTCTAGATAGCAAAATTGCATACCAGGATTATTATTGAAAATTATTTCACGTGTACAATATACAATTTTAAACACAGTCGGCGAGGCATGTCCCACCTTGTAACATGTCTTACTGCGAGATTCTCTAGAGAGCACACAAACTCATTCAATATAAACAAGCTTAGATAGTAATACATAATACAATTTGAAAGATCTCATTCTATTGATTAGGCCTATTTGTTAACATCTGTCAAACAATATAAACAAATTTAGGAAAAAAAATTGCAGTTATATTCCTCATAAATAAATAGGGAAGGATCAAATTGTTTGTTCTTTTAAGAACTTCTAGAAGAAATGGATTACATTTATACAATATTTTTTACTACTATGAACAAGCTAGAACAAACACACACTTCTGAGAGGTCACAAGTGATTTTAGCTGTGTATTCTGTGAATTTAGTCCCTTAATAGCCAACTGAAATAACTTAACCCAAACTTCAATTTGAAGATTAAAAAAATTGTACTCTTATGAAAATGTAAAAAACTGAATTTTCAGGTCACTATTAATAACTAACTAGTACGTCTTGTTCAGTGTGTCGATTTCCCTTCTGCATAACATGAAATAAGTTCAAGAAATTTGTTAAAATTACTTGTTAAAGTAAGTAAGGGCTATGCTGAAAAATGTAATTTTCCTTTGAAAAGCATTATTTGCTTACAGCACCTATTTTTGTTAGCACGTTTGAAGTCGACGCTTCTCCTCGCAGTTGTCCCAAAGACTGCTTCGTTGTAAACTTTTGTACCAAGCTTCTCTTTGAGAAGGATTAGTTCTTCAAAGCTCATGTTAGACAGTTCTTTCCTTATTGCAGTCTGAAAACAAATTACATACTTTCACTAACCAACTTTGTATGAACATACAAGACCACATTACTGAAAACAACACTTTCTACAAGTTCTAAGACAATAACTTAACTAGGTCATTCCATGTCAAATCAACGCACATATTCTACCTAACACCTTCTGATATCAATACTTTTTTATTTATGGTTTGCACCCATTAAATGCATGAAGAAACAAATGTTTACATCATTGTTATTTCACTCTCTACGTATCATGAGTCGTGGTGTGAATTACTACTATTGTAAATTAGCAACTTATGTACATTATATGTAATTATGTTGCATTCTAAAGTTACAACTGCCTTTCATGGCAAATAAATGATTTATTAATTAGTAAGCTATGGTACTTACCATTACACTAGACTACAGAACTCCCAATATGTTCAGTCAGACAGTCAGGAATTATGTGAAGTGTCTCCCTCAAGTATTGTAGCGTTGAAAGATTTCAACTACGGTACATTTTTTATTTCACTGTCGGGATATTGTATGTATGTCCAATTGGAGTCACTTGGTTGACCTTGCACAGAATGTCTACTGATGGATCCACAGAACATCAGATGTTTTGGGATAGGATAAATATGGAGATGGTCCTGCCGGGTGAAGAAATGTCAGTTTCACTTCGTCAACCTCTAGACAGCTATGATATTAACCACTTATTTCACACAGAACCATAATGCTTCGAGATGTCACAGAAAAAGTGAGTCCTGTTTCAGAAAAGGAAAAATGTTTTGCCAAAACTTTAATATTTCTGTCTAATAGCTTGAGCACATTAGAATCTATCTGTCAAAAATGTTTCTGTTGTGATGTATTCTTGCATAGCAAATGTAAAGATAATACCCACAATGTTATCTTCAGCCCAATCATAATTCTCTTGAGGTAGCTATCCGATCATCATATAAATTTGAAGGCTTGTACGTCCAACCTCCTACACAGTCACATAGTCCTTCTCCATGTACTGTTGCTGAGAAATACCTCCATTCTGCATGAATACTGAAGCCCTCCTCGGGATGACACTAATTAAGACAATTATTCTTGAATTTGTATTGTGTGCTAGACCCATCTGAAAAATAATAAATTTTTCTGAGCAATTTTCTCAAATAATCAAGTTTTTTTCAAAACAGGTAGACAGCAACTATGTTATGCTGAAGACAATCAAAAATCGCAACATAGCTTCTAAGTGTTGGATTGTTGGGTCAGAATCCTTGAAATACACCACGAAGGGATGCACAGTTGCTTGGTCCATCTACATAGCTTCTAAGTGTTGGATTGTACAGTCAGAATCCTTGAAATACACCACGAAGGGATGCACAGTTGCTTGGTCCATCTACATAGCTTCTAAGTGTTGGATTGTACGGTCAGAATCCTTGAAATACACCACGAAGGGATGCACAGTTGCTTGGTCCATCTACATAGCTTCTAAGTGTTGGAATGTACGGTCAGAATCCTTGAAACACACCACGAAGGGATGCACAGTTGCTTGGTCCATCTACATAGCTTCTAAGTGTTGGATTGTAC
>PNEQ01002194.1:22025-48809 GCA_003012365.1 Medauroidea extradentata | reverse complement strand
AGTATTTACTTGCCTTTCTTGTGAATTCAGTTGTCTCGCGAGTAAATACTTGCTAGTATACCCTCGGGTTGGCGAGTACACGGTCACAAGTAAACTCGACGCTTTATTCACATCGGTTTACTTGGAGTTTAAATACTCGTTACACTTTACTTGTAAGTAAATACTCGTCGTACTCGTTTTTATTCACACCGCCCATTGTATGATTTATTATTATTTAATATTGAAGCTACTGAGCTCACAGTAACAGTTCATAGAAAAATTAATCCATATTCGCCTAAAATTAAATTAAAATTAATTAATGATAGATTATGAAACCTGGTCTGTGAAAGTAATTACAATATACTATATACATGTTATTCGTATTCTTCTCAGCAAACCCTTTCATTTGATACACATATCATGGGAGTGCATAACAATAACTAGTTTGCCATCTTGGGCGATCCGCCATATTGTATTTAGAATGGCGTCACTTAGCTCCGTGCATCCAAACTAAACATGTATGCCAAATTTCAACTCAATCGGTTGAGGATAGCTGCTTTAAAATTCAGTTGCAAAATTTAACCCGAACGAACATACAAACATTGCAAGTTAAATAAACGATTGTAAAATACGGTTTCATGCTTTGTGATTTAAACATTTCTGAAAACTCCAACACAACTAGAAGAAATAGTGGACATATTTTGCGTCAGCTTATGACTTAAAGTAAATGGTCATGTAACTCTTAAACCGAAAATAATAAAACTGACTCATGGAACGATCCTTTAGAAAGTAAAAGTAAAAATAATAATTTCAACTTGTTACTGTCCCTTAGCTGAGAGTTCTGCAACAAAAAATGCGTAATTTTATATTTGTGTCGAACACTGTCAAACTCTTACACATTATATTAATAGCAATTTCCCACAAATAAAATTTGTTTCTTTTTTATTAGTTTTCGTACAAGCGCATGATAAAGTAGATATTTTTTAATTTTCGCTGCATATCCAAAGAAAAACTATTTCAAACGATAAGAATGAACTAATTTAGAGTGAAAGAAAATATATTAAGTTTGAGAACGATACATTTTTATTTCACGTAAACATTATTATTTTTTTAATACAGGTGCTCAAAAGATATGGAAAATTTTAGGTGCATAAAAGTTTTTTTTAAATACAAAAAGGTTTTACATGAAATTACAAAGGTGTCATTATGTAGCTTAATAGCCTACATTACATTCACTGTAAATTATTTATTCCGTGTCATTTGAAAAGTTTTTACTTTGAGTAAGTAGCGAAAATTGCCAAGCTGCTATTTTGGCATGCGTATGTAGGTATACTATGGAACGGAAAAATATTAAGTATGTGGGAAATTAATGTTATTGTAATGTGTCAGAGTTGGCTGGTGTATCGTACATTACAAAATTACGAATTTTTCGGTTGATAACGTCCTTAAATGCGTCGGGGAACCGCTAAAAAAAGAAATCAATAAGCAATCAGATATTGAAACAATAAAACAAAACTGCAAGATCATCTATAACATGACGTATAAATAAAATAAACTAAATATAAATTTAGTATTTTTAATTTTTGGGCCGAAGGAAGAAACAGCGTGAACAACAATGAAAATACACTTACATCATACCTATGCGGGTATTTTATTATTCCTAACCTGACCTGGCATGTCGGAAGTCCTGGGTGCCAATGACTGTCTTAACACGTGCTTTACACTTAGAATAGATTTCACAGCAACAATCGCGATTTAACGAGAATGTAAGAAATGCGCATTCATTCTAAATTATAAAACATTTATATTTCGTATCCAAAAAGTGAAACCGCTAGTATGTGAGGCCCGAGGCAAATCCTCTTTTGCTCCCCCTCCATTTTTTTCCAACAATAAATAATCCAAGAGACAGCCCTAAATGTTGTAATGTAAACCCCGCACATAATGTGTACGAACCTCAATAGCCCCAGAGTATTTGTGACCGGGATGTGCAGTTGTTATTACCCCTTAGTAACTACGTGTGGTGCCGTGACAGCTGTGCTCAGTACTGTGTTGTCCTGCCTGACTGCAGTTAGATATATTGTACCCAGTGACACAGCAACTACAGTGGCGCTACACAGACACTTGCAACTGTGGCAGTGAGGTTAGTATTTTATTACTGAACATGCGTCGTCAGTCCGCTATGTGGTTACCCTCTTATCTTCATATAACTTTCCCAACAAGAGTGTTTATATCTCTGTTCCAAGTTGCACGAACTATAACCAAAGTGTAGATAAGAAATAATAACCGAGTCATCATTTCCAATTTTTTTTTTTTTTTCCATTTTGCTAAACATGTTAGTTCGCAATACAATGCGCACTAGTAGAATTGTAAATTAGCGAAGGAAAATTTAATTGAATTATAATCGTACGCACATTATTTCACTCACGCAATCCACAAGACAATAAACCTATGCGAATTAATGGTTTTGAGCTACTGTCACAACAACTCTTACGGTAATATGTCTTTCTTTTCCCTCAATTAACACTGCTCGTTTAAATAATCCTACAACGAGAAACTTTATATGACGTTAAGTTATTCCGTGACTAAATTTTTAAGTTTGGGATCGGCGGCTGTATCTTAACTTCACTAACGGTAAAAATAATCGTGACTAAAATGAAATGGAAACAGACAACATACATTAAGCTACTAAGATAATTTTCTAAGTCAGCAGTTTAGTAAACTACATGATGTCCCAAAAGTAGTGTACCCATTTGAAATACAAATAAAACGGAAACCATATTAGTTATAAATGTTTTGTTTGTAGCATATTGATGCTGTGATATTGGAGATTGATCATGAGTAAGTAGAGCCTGAAAGAACGAGCGTCCATAGTTGAACTTTACTTCACGCATGGACATAGTGTTGTTCAAGCCGAGCGGGGTACAAATGACAATTTAATGTTCGCACCGCACCATCAAAACACGTCATAAGAAGATGGGTGCAACAGTTCCGAGATAATGGAAATGTTGCTGATAGACCCAGAAGTGGACATCCAAAATCTTCGCGGAACGCAGTCAATATTGACAATGCCCTCACAGCAGTGGCAAACAGTCCCCAGAAATCACTTCGTCGTCGTTCTCAAGAACTTGGCATATCCAAATCCTCGTTACACAGAATCTTAACTGCTGACTTACACACATAGCCATACAAAATCAAAATCGTCCAAAGATTATTGCATACCGACCTGCCCAAACGACTGCAGTTTGCAAATGAATTTCTCCAAATGGCGGAAGAACCCAATTTCCACACGAAACTTCTCATGAGTGATGAAGCCCATTTTGACTTCAGTGGCTTTGTCAATAAACAGAACTGCCACAATTTGGCAACCGAATAGCCAGAAAAGATCCATGAAAGACCCCTCCACGATCAACGTGTTACTGTGAGGTGAAGAATAATGGCGCATCGTGTGTTCGGCCCTTTCTTTTTTGAAAACGTAGAAGGGATAGCTGTCACTGAGAATGGTGAACGTTACCGTGAGATGTTGAGCACGTTTCTCTGACCATTATTGGCTATGGAAAATGACGAGATCTGTTTTCAGTAAGACCGTGCAACCAGTCATACCGCTCGGCTGACCATTACACTTCTTCAGGAGACGTTTCCAGGTCGGGTCATGTCTCGTAATGGAGACGTTAGCTGGCCGCCGAGGTCACCAGATCTTACTGCCCCTGTTCTTTCTGTGGAGTTTTCTCAAGAACTGTGTCTACAGGAATAAACCACGGACACTTGCCACCCTCAAAGACAACATTCGCATGGCAATCCGTGTAATTTCACAAGAAATCTTGTCGCATGTCATGCAACATGTAGTGCTACGCATTCGTCATTATCAAGATGTGAATGGTGGACATAAGCCCAATGTTGTTTTTCATAAATAAACTCCTGACTATAGGCTGCAAAGTGATATAAACATTTCAGTTGTAACTCCATTATTAACTATATATTATCTGTATTTAAAATGGGTACACTACTTTTGGGACATCCTGTATATTACCGTTTACTTTAAAAGTCGCGATTGCATTAATATTGCTACAGGCAGCTTAATTAATAATCTCCACCTAATTACAGTTGGATAACACAAATGATTTATTCTAAATGCGGTTTTCACATAAACGAATATATTCTGTTTAAATTGCTTATTTGTATTAACATCATTTTGATAATCGTTTTCGTTGGACTAGCATCCGAGAGGACCCGGGTTCGATCGCCGGCTCCAACCATCCTAATTTCTGTTTACATGGTTTCCCAGAAATAGCTCCAGGCGAATGCTGCAGTGGTTCCTTAACAAAGGCCATGGCCGATTCCTCTCCAGCTGCTGTCATTGTTTCAAGTTGTGAATCAAACTCTGTATTGACCTCGCTGTCTTCGAGATGTAAATTCCACTGGCCTTACCATACATTGATAATCGTTATACGAAATCGACTAGAAGTCGCCGGATCTGATGATTCATATAGATGTTTATTTTGATCTTAGTCCGAGGAGTGAACCACAATGGTGAACTGTACTGAATGGTCCGTGTCAAATTATTTCGTTGTAAATACAAAATTGCTTTTATGTGATCACAATAATTTTGTCCTGACAACCGAATATATTTATGGTGAAGAAAACAAGTTATTTGACACTGGACAGTATCAATAAAATATTTTGTAGCTGTCTCAAAGTACTTTTCTTCAGAGTGCAACGGAAAAGAGATCTTATAGTGCATCAAGTCAGTTGATGATTATCCGATATCATGCGTGAGCCTCATAAATCACGTGTTTAATATTTTCTAGTAGCATTCTCTCAATGCTATCAAATACACTGTAACTGCGTCCTGACTGACAGAGCATTGAAGCGGTTGTTTATGTGTTATCCTTTTGCGATGGTTGTTTTAAATTGGTGCTGTGATATTTTTTCCCCTTATTAATCAGATGGTTCTTATTTTATTTCACTGTATGGCTTGAAGAACTGCGTTCATTTGTATACTTCACATTTAGTGATTATTATATTAGTTTCGTTTAAACATAAATACTTCTAGATTACAGAAGGAGGTATGTTCTCATAGTATATTATGATTTTTGTCCCTCATTTGTTGAACTTGTACGGATTTAAGAGATTAGCTTGCTTTGCATATCACAGTAAAATTGACTTATTGTAAGAGGTCTGCACGTTTCATTCGCTCTTCGTACTTCAATTGTAGTAGTGGTGCTATTTGATGAAGCTGTTTTGTTTAAAAGTGTTTGTTGTAAGAAGTAATGGTTTGTTTAGAAAGAAAGATTACAAACGTGTTTAACTATGAAAGTTGTTGCAGGTTTTTCGATTGTCTTTTGTAAATTTTTGTAAGGGATAAAAATTATCATATTCGGTGTCAGGGTAATAACAGCTCTATACAGCACGTGCCAGACGCCACATCTGAAGTTGTAAACCTGCAGTTGATAAGAGCTAGACTGGCTCGTGTATCAACTACAATGTCGCCTTTATATGCAGGGCGTGTAAACGGCGTGCAGTGTTTCCATAGTCGGCATTTTCCAATGGGACTTAAAGCGGTGGCTCTACTGTTTACAGAAAGTGCGTAGTAAAGAACAGCGCATGCTTATCTATATTTGTTTTACGTTTCTGGTTGGTATTTTTTTACGCGACAGCAGTCTGAAACACCCATTTTTGGCCATTTTGAGTTGCCGCGAAACAATGTTTCCAGTGTTACAAGTTGCGGGATAGGTACGTTTGGTGATGGAGAAAATAAAGCTAACCTAGTTTATTTACAACTGTTTATACAAAAAACCTATGTCTATAATTATTTACCACAATAAATGTCAAACAGAACAAAAACGTACAATTTTCATAACGGGGGAAAAAATACATCTACACAAGTTCTCTGTATATAGAAAGGTTACTAGTCACTCACAATGGTGGACCAAAAGAAATAATACCGAGGAATCTTTCTGGTCTAGAAACACCTTCTTCCTACTACTTGCTGCGGTCCCACTCGCTGAACGCCCTTGAACAGTCGTCGCAATCCAATACTTGTCACTATCACTTGAGATCGCACCAGGCACCTGCCAGCCAAAACCCTCTAGCTCACTATCCATTTTTCTTGTAAACATAAACTAATAACCTAAAATTTCCTAAAAATTAACAACTTTGATTAAATATCTAAACATCTACACTGAATTCTAACATCATTTAAAACATTTCTATAAATTTTAAATAATTGCCTCCAGCCCACTTCTTACACCAGTGAAATAATAGTGAAACACAGTTTTAAATGCGTTTTCTTTTCGTAGATAAAGATATCGAACTCATGTTTTGTAGTAATTCTTAATATCAGTCTCCTAAGACGCTGTAACGCAATTCATGAATCAGCTGTAGACGACTCTGTATAGGTTAGTTATTTGCGAGAATTATTTAATGGCATTGTATAGCAGGCAGTGATTCATAGCAGAAATATACTTCTTCTTAGAGACAGTTATAAATACGTAGTATTAGTTTTATTTGGTCCCAGCCGAATATTTAAAGGTCTAGTGTAGGCACAGGTCAGTAAATTTTGGTTTGGAATTATTTTGTTGTAAATGCCTGGTCAATCGTCGATAAAAGGAGATATTTCAATGGTTATCTGGATATGTATTTTAATCTATTCGTGACGTCGCCTCCTCCAGAGTGCAGCACTGCATACGACAAAATGGAGGGCAAAAACGGCATCAAGTAAACTACTTGGCCATTTGTTTGCCTGCGTTTGTATTTAAGAGTTTCTTTTTTGTGTGAACCGGGCGAAATAAATGACATAGAAATGTATGAAAATATTGATTATGTAGAGATTTTTGCTGCCTGTTTATCGAAGTTTTGGCAGTTAAAATGATAATTGATGCGGGAATGTGTTTTTGGATAAAAATTTCATGTCTAGGAATTATGTGTTTTTCTGCCTCTTTTCCGTGACGTTATAGATAGCATACGTAGCTAATTACTAAATCTACTACAAAAATATACGTCGACTATCACCACAACAGTTTTAATTGAACATGTGATACAGCAAAATTAAGAAATGTCTCTACCTTTATTCCAACTACATTAAAATTACAGCAGTTTATAATTTTGACAAGATATAGCGCTATTATTATAACTTATTTAAAACGCTTATAATTAAATTAAACACACTTTGAGCAATGATACTAGATTCATTTCGTAAGTCTGTAAAATATTACTATGTATTTATATTTCTTACAAAGTCAGTACTAACATCTAAACTAAATTTAGAGAAATTTATTTGAAATATCAGCAATGACAGTGGCAAACTGAATAATAGAATGTGTTACGACTTGAATTTTTAATATTTATTGCGTTGGATATTTTTGTTAGTGATGTAGCGTATAGCGCACACGTACAACTTAACTGGTAATGTTTATTCGTAGCGAAGAATTATTTAATTTATTTTACGTATGTAAATTTGCTTTAATTTTTACATTTTGTTATATTGCAAATATTTATATCAATCTTTCAAATTAAAGTTACCCAGTACGAAGCTCCTGCGACTGTTACCTGGAAAATAATGCTTTGAAAACTTTTTATCATTAACTAACACCGCAACAAGGATAGTGCAGACTACTTAAATATTTACTTATTCAGAACATTTCAAGTTAATGGTTTTCAACTCAAAAAAATCTAAAATATATTTGAACTTTCACGTTGCCGTAAACGGCAAAACATTTGTTGATACCATCTTTACTATAGGTAGTTCATAAACTCGCCAACAGATGTCAGCCATTTTGCGCGACAGTACGAATTCGTGCCTCAGTAATATGTAAAATACTGAAAAATTTTCGTAGAGTTTCGAACTGCATAATCGTGAATGGGTTGTCGTCTAGGAGCAATCAGACTTGAAGAGGACAGTCAGTTTGGCTCCTTGTGAAATAAATTATGTATTTTCTATGAGTATGCTTTCACTACACAGCAACATTCGGCTCGTTTCTGTATAACAGTTGGTTTTCTACGACTTCAGAATACTGCTACAGCATGTGTTCATAGCCTACTATTGACTCACTCATTCGCATTGCAAATATAATTTAAAGAAATTAGTTTTAAATTTTTTATCGTTTATTTTATAAACACATCGACAACTCGCGTGAGCTATTATTATTACAAAATCAATCAGTGCAACATAAAATGTAATGCTAAAGCCTTTTTTTTAATAACTAAAAAAAAGGAAGACTATTTCCTAGTAGTTTGAGGAACGGTTATTAAATGTAAGATCAGACCGAGAGGATTCTGTATATTACATATTGTATTCTGAATTAATGTTCAACACTTTCATTATTTGAACCGCGAACGATTGAACGAAGATTGTATATAGGAGAATTATGCACAGTAATGTCACGAAAAATTAAATTTCGAGATAAGATAAGTGTTTGGAAAGTCACTGTAAACACTACTTATCTCGAGATTACGGATTTCAAATTTATCATTCTACTGTAATTTTAGGTTATTATTGTTTGTAACCCTCACTATTACATTCTAGCAGATTCTGACGAAATTCCTTTTTAAGTTACACTTCAGATATATTTGTCCAACGAGTGCTTATTATTTAATTATGTTGTTTATAATAAATTCACATAGTATAATTTGTGTATAGTGCAGGTTTATTTGTAGCTTATTTGTTGGTTGAAATTGAATGTAATGTAAAGAAATACTTGTGTAAGTTGTGATGTTTCTTACTGACTCGAGGTAGAGATGGACTTTTAAGGCTGCCAGGTAGGAGTAAGTATGTCGAATGACGCTATAGTCCTAAGCACATTTCTGATTTGCAGTTTCTCATTTTTTATCGTAGATAGTATTTAATTTTTGTATTTTTTATGTTGGAAGTGAAATGACGTTTCGATGTTAAATGTAGTACTGCAGTGTGGTGCCAGGACACCGGTTGCAAAGTTTAAAATTTTGCCATATAAACTTGAGTCTTCAATGTTATTCAAACCACTTATATAGTGGCAAAGAATACAGGGATTATGTATTAAGCGTAGAAGTGGCTTAAGTCCACTGCCTAATTTAGAAGACTGGCGAGTGCAAGATAGGTGTAGAGGCTTACACGTCATTTGAAACTACACGTATATTATTATCTGTCGAATATTATACACCACTACTGCCTTCTTTATTCGTCGCAGTGAGGCCCACATTGTTATAATATCTTGTAGCGAATTTTTAAATAAGTTACCTTGTCTACTATTATCGAATAGGCCTAAGTATTTTCATTGTAAATAACACTCGAAATTATAGTTTTATATATTTTTCCATCTCTTTAATCTTGAAGCGGTGTTATACACTTTACAATACTTAAATTTTTTTAAAATCCAAAAGCGGTATTATTAAATATAAACTGAACACAGCTGAGTTATACTTACATAATAGCATGTAAATTACATTCTTGCTCACTCTTCGGATCTCAGGTAGGGAGCGCCCTTAACATGTATACCAATATACGCTGCGTTCGTGCATGTGAGGTACAAAATCTATGGAGTGAAATGGCCATAAAGCTTCTTAATTTGTTCAACTCATATCTTCGTAGTTCGAGTGTGTATTCTTTTCGTAGACGTGTACAAATGTAATGCACATAATGCACTTTCTTCAAAAATGGAGCTTACGCACTACAACACATCCCAAGTGTAGGAAGGGAGTTTCCTTAAAAGTCACATCCCGGGTTTATAATGATTACTTTAGACTTTCGTCCGCAACATTTATGTGAGCGGTCTTTATTATCAATATGAAGTCTTTAACCTGCTGTTAGGAAAACCAAGAGTCTGGTTAAATATCTCTTAATATTTCTTGTACAGTCACACTGCAGTGTGCATGCGCAGAGCAAGTAACAACTGGTATTCACTTGCAACTGAAGTCGCTATTGAAATTGAAATGTTCACTCATACATTTCTTCAACTGCACATTTGCAAACAAAGCAAAAGAACTTGCACCTACCAATAAGCTTAGACAATTTATACCAAACTTCCACTCATCGCTATGTCGCTGCACTAGTTTTCTCCAGTTGTTTCTAAAGTATGTGTTTCTGTGGACGTAATCGCTGTTCAAATGCTCTACCTTACCACCCTTCGTCACAGATGTTCTATGGGCTAGAAAAAAAGTACATGAAATGCACTGATCAAAACTATGAAATAAGAACTCCATGTAAAGCCACGATCCATAATTACTACAGCTTTTGCGATAAGTATTGTTACAAGTTTGAGACATAAACTTTATATGTGGGCAATTCCCATGAGTTCTTTTGGGATAGAGGTCTTATAATTATAAATAAAAGAGTTAAATTAAGTACTGGATTTAATAGCTCACAAAGCTGCGAAATACACAAAACAGTAACCAACTATAACTCTCACAACACAATTAGTTATACACACAATTACCACTGTGTCACAGACACGTTAGTTAACTTTCACAATTAAAGCACAAAAAATGTCTACCATCACTTAATTAAAAAGTACAAATCACAACAAAATTCAGTCATATATACAATCAACAGTATTTCAAGTAATGACAGTGTACAACCTTAATAGTCCGAAGTGGTGATGGCTCACCATGTGCTGCGCAGCACCCCGAGTGCACCGCTGTCTTCACTCTTGAGGTCTTCGGTTCGACTACCGTCGCGCACCTCCTCTTCGTCTGTCAGCCCACCGCAGCAGTCCTCTTGTTTCGCCCAACACTGCTCCGAAGGTAGCCGCCTGCCGCCTCACAGTAGACTTTGACGTCACCAAGATGTCTTCACCAGTCTCTCTCCACAGGCGTAGCACCTTCCTCTAGCACTACCAATAGCGAACTCTCTCCAAATTGTCGATTCAGCCCTTATATACCAGGCAAAACAGCAGGGGAATTACCGCATTACAGGGGTCTAAAATTAGATACTTCATCATGTTTCGGATGTGGTTTGAGTCACGTACGCCGCTTCGCAGGGCAAAAACGCAGTTGGGACAGGTATCTATGACGTAGTTTCGGTGGGATTCCCACTGTGAGACACTCGGGCTTTGAGTCATGGGCCAGCCCTCAAGGTGTTTCGACATAGGCCCCATCCAGCCCGCCCTCAGAAACACAGCATGCAACAGTATTATTTTTTCCTAAATGAGAGCATATGTCGTTAAACAGTTGCACAGTTTTGTTTAAAGGTATGTTTTTCTCTCTGGTTTAATTTTTTATTGATAAAGTTATAGATATGTCGTTTATTAGTCAACTAATAGGAATATTTTAACTACATAATTAGCTTACATCATTGTGTATTTCGTTTTGAAAGAATAGTTAACACAGTATACATTGTGTTTGACAATATTGTGCAACAGTTTTTCGATTTCAACCCTCGTTTAGGATTTAAAAAAATAATAGTCGTAAAAGCAGCAGCAATTATAGATTATGGCCTTAATCTGCTTTGTATCAGGTTTGCTGAAATTATACTACAAGGTTGTGTTCATATTTCTTGGCACGTGTTACTCTATATAAGCTATTCTTCATCCATTCCAGAAACATATGAGTATGAGTAAAATGTACTAAATTTCTGCAGAATCTTTATTTATTTAAATAATATTGATCGGCAATCATTGCTCATATCTGTAGAGCGTAGAACAAAAAGTGGACGTTAGTTCACAGGACCTCTGGTTGTTAAATAGCATGCACTGAAACTCCGGTAAGATAAGTGGACTTTACGTCTCATCGACTGATAGGTCATTATAGACAGTGACACACAACTTGATACAATGACAGCAGCTGGGAGAGGAGTCGGCCATGGCCTTTGTTAAGGTACCATCCCAGCATTCACCTGGAGCGATTTCGGAAAACCACGGAAAACTGAAATAAGGGTGGCTGGAGCCGGGGATTGAAGCCGGGTCTTCCGAACACGAGTCAAACATATTACCATTGCGCCACCTCGCTCTGTCATTTAAGTTGCGGCGTACATAATAGTTTAAGCATATGGGCTACTTAGCATAATTACTTTAGAAATAACATATTAAAATCACTAGGCTATACATATCAAATAAAAAAAACCAATTCTAGGTGCAGTTAGTGATCCAGGAAAAGGCAGCTTACGATGGCGACGATTGGCTTCCGTCCAGCTGTTTCATCTAGTAGTCTTGATGTCACATATAAGCTGCCTTAATAATGATGTTTTGCGGCCTCTTTTTTAATTTGCTGGCGTTCTGACAAGACTTTCTCTAAATTCACCTCTCCTTTTGGTGACCTATCGTTATGTAGACGGGGATATTTTATTTCTAGCCCTTGGGGAATATCGTACGATTTATCGCTGGCCATCATCGTATCGGGAGGAAGAAATCAAAGAAGTCCCAAAAATTCAAGTCCACCACCGTAGTTGAATAAGCATAAGTCAGCAAAGAGGGGTGAACTGTCACGTTTCTTCTCGTACACAAAAGTACAATACTATGTGTAGCTTATTAATGCTTGCTGTTATAGAAATTTAATACATAGGAAACAAGAAACAGTTATACAGAGAAAACAATTAATTTGTTAAAAATATATGTAACTATAAGTCACGTGTTTGGGAGATTTATGTTAAAATTTAAGACACGTGATAAAATAAGTTTAGGAAATTAGTACTATCGTTACCATGGTTCCACTATGAAATAAAATAAAATTTCTATTCAGTAATTTAATTACGCCGTGAACCCATGCACATGTTTGCGAGTAAGTAATTGCTTTACACCACAATAAGAGGCAAAGTGGGTGGGAATTTTGCTCTCCACTCATATTATAAGTGTATTTAACTTGCCCCCCTAGAATGCAAGCACATTGGGAAACCACCCTGCGTTTTTTATTCTTATATTTGTCTTCATGACTTCAAGAAAGCGCCACTAGCATAGAAGTGTTGTTATAACATTGCAATATAGGATCGTATTACCACATCTCCTAGCAGTTCCCGACACGTGCTTGCTCCTTGTAGATCTATTTACACAGTGTTGAAACAACATCAGAGTGCCAGTGGCGCCAATCAGTCATATGAGGGCACGGCCGTAGAAGAACAGGTCTGGACACTCGCCTGGATATTTGACCCCCTTATTGTTTAGCTGCAGTTCACCAAGTTACCGAGAATATTGTGTTTTATTGGCACTGATGTTACGGCGGTCGGACTAAACTCCGCCCACTTCCTTTCCGCTAATATAAACAATTTATCAAAACGTATTTTTTATCAATTTATGAAATACTTTATTCGCTCACAAATTTAAGAAAACGCTCCAGCAATCTTTATTTACTTTATAAATTTAACAATGGAAAAAAGTGGGCGGAGTTTGAGTCCGACCGCCCGGGAAACAGCGCCAAAAAGTACGACATTCTCGGTAACTTGACGAACTACAGCCAAACAACAAGGGGGTCAAGCAAAATACATTGTTAGATAGGCGAGTGTCCAGACCTGTACTTCTACGACCGTATATGAGGGTCAACTCCAAGTGTCCAGACCTGTTCCTCTATGGCCGTGAAAACAACAATGAAATATCTTTTCTTGTCGCTTCGCTTACTACTTATTTATTCTGTGACAAAGTCCAAGCCTTAAGCCCGTTACACACTAGCCATAATTCAGTATAGAATTCCGTATCAAATTCATTACAAGTATCACTGCGACAGTGTGTACCGCAACTACGCTGGTACTACACAGAATTCCGTACTTAATTTCACAGATGGAGCCCGTCCTATTCTTCATCGTAGTGTATGTTCACGCGCATGCGCACTGCACAGTTTCAGCCACCGCTACACAAGTAGGGTTGCCAATAGCATTTGAATAGAAATAAAATTCTGGTTTCCTACTCAACAAAAGACCATCGAAGTTTACAAAACCTAAATAATACAAGATTGTTTCACTTATTTGGCAATTACACATATGTCTTGCATTGTGAAATAGTTTTCGGGAATTTTACAATTACACTTTATGGAATATATCAACCAACATCACAAATATATGTTTCTTCTTTATTTACTGAAACATGTTAGTAAACAAAGATAGTGTGTACACAACACAGAAGTTTTGCTACATAATGCTGGTATGAAATTGCAATCGAAATTTTTAAACGGAATTAAGTTAATAATTGAGAAGATAATTAAGGATAGTGTGTGCCGGGCTTTAGAGTAAATATAGGGTAGAGAGAGTATCTTCTATACAGCTGCATACGAAATTGTGTGTTCAACATGTATCACGTGACTTTAGTGAAATATGCGCGGGAAACTATGTAAGGTTATTTTGGTACCTTATGAATATATGAACTAAGGAAAGCATACTACCATATTATCGTATAGTATAATTGCGTAGAAATTTCAGAACGACAAATGTAAACATTGTTTGCCACGTTACCGTTTTCCTTAACCCAGCTGTTTTTAGTAAAAAGTAAATATTAGCTACATACTTACTATAAGGTTTCGAACCGAGATCTTGGTGACACCACATGACTAAATATATATTCTGGAAGGTACGTCACGAGTTTCAAACTACACGACAGCATTTTAATGCCGAGAAAACATAAATAAACGACACCAAACTCTCGAGACCATGTTGAACAGACATTTGTGACGTCATGTTCCCTCTACTATATATTACCTCTGTGGTCCAAGCTGACTCGTATATATTGTCTCTGAAGCTGACTGTTTATTCAGGTTGCATTATGGCACTGCAATCAGCTGTTCCTGTAGATATATTGAGAAACTAGGTATATCTTAGTCGTATGTGAACTAGGTTATGGTTCGCCAACCGACAGCGGCATTATATACGTTGCTTTAGTAATAAAGTCCTGTTTCAGTTACCAATATGACGGATGGGCTCCTCCCCCTTCCATCTCAAGGCCTCATACCCCTCGCCTAAACATATACGTTAAGAAACGAGAAATGAAACATCAAACAGAAAGGACCTTGTAATTCATAGACACCTATTTCGCGTGGTTTTCAAGCAACAACCTATACGCCAAAGTGTTATTCACTAGCTCGACGCCTACCCCTGGCATTACTGTGTCGTGAATTGTTGTGAGGAACATTTTGAGCCTATAGGCTCAAAATGTATATATATATAATTTATGGTTTTCCCGTAGCGTGTCCATATAGTACGTCACAGAGTGTTCTCGAGTATGTACACATCAGTAGAGTCTAATGTCAACAATATAACTCGAAATTGTCATGTCTCTAGTAGTTTGCAGACAAGTGTTTAGAATGTGTTACAGTCATGATATCCAAATTAATATACCAGCACAGCATTTTTAGAAGACTTATATTTTATTTGTGCATATATTTTGCCATAAAACTTATTCATATAGTAGTATTTATTTATAGTTCATTTGTACAAACTGTGTATTTAAATATATTATGTATAATAGTTGTGTGTTAAAATACAAGTAGCTTTACATCACATAAAATACTGCAATCCTTTATAACGTGTGTAAAATACACATTATATTAAATAATTTGATAATTATAATAATTGCAGAAGTATTCAAGCTTAAAAAGTAGGTCGGGTTTAGTGACTTCGCGCCAAACAGCTGCATTCAATTGTACCCAAATTCCTGTGACCACCAGATAAGAAAATGTTCTTATAATTGCACACACACACACATATATACGGATACATATATATATATATATATATATATATATATATATATATATATATATATATATATATATAAACACATACACATTACACCTCCATACACACATGCAGTAACAATGACCAACAGATTCTATAAAATATTTATGTAATCTTATGGAACGCCAGAACTAAACTCTTTTTAGGTAAACTAACGCCTGCATTAGGCAACATTTCAAGTGGAGAAGGTGGAGTTTCTGCACAGGGCCTGACCTGGTAGGAGGATAGTATGTGTACCAGGGCTGTCTTCACCTGCATCTGGCCGAACCTCATACCTGTGAACAGGGCACATCTGAGATCAGTCACTATAGTTATTCACAGGAAAGAAACGCTACTGAAGATTGCGCAGATCTCCTGCTTCCTACAACTGTCCCAAACTACTTTCATATATAATTACGTAAGGCGTTTAGTAAATATTTGAAATTAATTATTTTAAACTAATTATTGTAATTACACGATGAAAAAAAGTTACGTCTAGCCGATTTATAGAAACTTTATGAACAAATATTTTCACTAAAACTATTCGAGCGGTCTTACATTAAAATTTTTACGAAATGCTTCAACTAAACTAATATTTCACTCTTTGATTGCAGAATCTAATGTTACGTTAAAGTTATTGCAGAATGGAAATGTGGTGTTTATCCAAGTTTTTACCTGCGTAACAAGAGCTTGTGCCTGTAAATACATCGCTAACCATATTTGAAAGCAACGTGTCATTTCATTCTTGTAAGAAGGTAATCATCATTGTATCTCGTGAATTCTTAATTTAATACCATAATATTCAGTGATACAAAAAGACAATGAGGCTATATACATTCAGTTTCTTCAAACCATGGCTAGTTTTTATACATAACCTTCACTCATGTAATATAAAGTGGATTTCCTTAGATTATAGTTATGATGCATGGAAAAGAATACAAGGTTCAGGAATGGCGGTTGTTATGTGACGAGTGTAATGTGGCTCCTGAAACAAATCAAGATTTAACCAGTTCCGAGGTATGTGAAAGTATTAACTAAATATGTACTTTGTGTAATATAAATAAACTATTCAATATATATGTATGTATATATATATATATATATATATATATATATATATCAGATCATCAACACGGAACACTGTAAGTATAATTACGTGATATAGTGGTTTCGGGAGCAACATTTTTCTTCCATAATTTTTCCACCATGACAAACCCCTGCGTTTGTAAACTGTGCACGCATTCTGTCGGGAAGAAAGTACAACTAAAATGTCGATTACGATGTCTCGATTGCTATCATAACGAGTGTGTAGGTGTCTCTGCAACGGATGAAGTACCGAAAATATGGACATGTCAGCCATGTTTGAGACAAACACCACGCCGGACAAGTGAGCCATCGAATGAAGACATTATGCAACTACTTAAAACTATCCAAGAAGAGCAAGCAAAAAGGGAAATTGATTTAAACACATCATTAAACTTGTGTCACGAGAAACTTGACGACAATATGAAAATTATTGCGCAGCAAACCAAACAATTAGCAGAATGTCTGGAGAAGATCTCAACTCTTCAGGATGAGAACAGTTCGCTAAAAAGAGAACTCCACAATTTAAAACTGCAGTGTGACGAGAACGACCAATATAATAGGCGCAACACTGTCGAATTCCACGGAATACCTCAGTCTCCCTCCGAATCTGTTGAAAATATTATCATCAGCACAGCAAAAGCCATTGACGTGACGGTTAAACCAGAAGACATTGATGCTTGTCATCGCCTTCCAACTTCAAAAAGCGAACAGGGTACGAGTACTATTATTTGCAAATTTTTCAGAAGAACGACAAAAGAAGAGTTATAAGGAAGAAGAAAAGTCAAGCGCAACCTGAATACCTAAGACATTGGAATCAAATCCCACAATACCCAACCAATCTACATAAATGATAACTTGACACCATACAGACGCAAACTGCTAGCACAAGCTCGAGCCTTGCGACAGGAAAAAAACGACAAGTACCTCTGGACTAAAAATGGGAACATTCTCATGAGAAAAGAAGATGCAACTCGAGTTTTATCCATAAAATCCGAAGATGACCTTCGATGCATTAAATAATATGTTCATTTATGTTGCATCCATGTTCATATTCAGTTTTCAAAGCACTTCTCTCCTTCAGTCTAAAGTATTTATCCTACTTTTTTGTTTCCTCTATGTATGAACCTAATCTACCAAGTGATAACTTTATGCTCTTTATACTCTATTTGTTATATTTTTCATGGGTGATATGTCAATGAGTTATTGTAATTCATACAGCTCTGTGGAGTTCAGCGATTTAATAAGCAAGAATCTTAACAGTGCGAAGTTTAGTATTTTAAGTTGGAATATCCGTGGTCTCCGTAGGCATTATGATGAATTTAGTGATTTCTTATGTTCTTTAAATTATTTTCCAACCGTGATTGCTTTGATCGAAGCTCGAATTCACGAAGAAGATCTAAATTACTATCAGTTACAGGATTACACAAGTGTATGTGTAAATGCAAATATAGGAAATGTAGCAGGAGGTCTATGCATATATTTAAAAAACAATGTCACTTATAAATTGCGTACTGATATAGAAATCAATGCAGAAAACCAATGGCTTGAAAAAGACGTCAAAATAGAACGATTTCAAGGTAAAAGTAACAAAAAATGCCTAATTGTAATTCTATACAGACATCCATCTGAACCAATTGATATATTCCTTGAATCTCTTGATAAATGCTTAAACAGTATTGATGTTAACAAACATGATATATTTATAATGGGTGACATAAATATTAATGTTTCGGATGATAATAATAACGCAGCAACTGAATACCTTAACATTCTTAACTCATACCACATAACAAATATAATTCAGACACATACTCGCGTAGATCCAACACATAACACAAGCACAATCATTAATCACATACTCACCAACATTGATATGCAATCTCCCTTTATAACTTCTGGAAAGATTGTAAGTGACATAAGTGATCACTTTCCTACTTTCGCAATATTTAATTCGGTAGATTTCAATTTTGAAAATGTGTCATTTGGTGCAACCGAACAATTAAATGATAAAGTTTTTGTCAAAAGTTTAAACAGTATTAATTGGGATCAGCGTTACAAAATTACATCACCAAATGAGATGTATAATAAATTCACTGAGCTAATAATTAATTCATACCAAAATTGCTCACAGTATAAACAAAAAACTAAAAATGTAAAATATAAAAATCCACGCAAGCCATGGATAACCAAATCAATCCTAAAGTATATTAAAACCAAGGACAAACTATAAAATTTTTGTTTGAACAACGATGATGAGTCAAAGGCTAAATATACTCTATACAAAAATATACTAAACTCTGTTATTAGGAAAGCAAAAGTACTTTACTTTGAAAACAATCTAAAAAATAACAAACATAATTTCAAAGAAACCTGGAGATTAATAAACATTGCAATGAATAAACAAAGTCGTCGCATTAAACCAAATATGTTAACAATCCAGATACGAACACTGAAACTTACAACCCTAAAGATAAAGCAAATATTTTTAATAAATTTTTCTCTAGCATTGGACGAAATTTGGCAACAAAATTCCAAAAATTTTGAAATGACCCTAACCCTACAATGTCTCGGAAAAGAAATCCAGCTTCAATGTTTTTAAAACCTACAGATAAAATAGAAATTATTTATATAACAAAAAACTTAAAAACAATAAATCAACAGGGCATGACAAAATCTCGATTTATGCTTTAAAACAATGTGCAGACGTACTGTGTGATCCACTCGTGTACATAATTAACAATTGTCTACAAGAAGGCATTTTCCTTGATAACCTTAAGATTGCCAAGGTAATACCAGTGTTCAAAAATGGCGAGCCCACAGTTGTTAATAACTATAGGCCTATATCTTTGCTATCGAACGTTGGATAGGTATTTGAGAAAGTAATTAATATAAGATTAATAGATTTTTTTCACAAACATAATCTATTTAATGAGCGACAAAGGGGTTTTAGAAAAGGTAAATCAACTAGAGAAACCTTATTGCAAATAACAAACCAAATTTACAAGGCATTGGACAGGAAACATCACACACTTGGCGTCTTTATAGATTTGTGCAAAGCTTTTGATACAGTAAGTCACGAAACACTCCTGAAGAAAATGGAATGTTATGGTATAAGGGGTAATGTACTTCAATTATTTTATAACTATTTGAACCAAAGAAAGCAATATGTCTACATAAATGAACAATCATCGATTTTCATGCCAATTACTTGTGGGGTTCCACAAGGATCCATACTTGGACCTACTTTATTTCTCATTTATATAAATGACTTACCCACTGTTATAAGCAAGGCTGAAGTTTTTATGTAGCTGACGATACTGCTGTTAATCACACTAACCGAAATGTAGATTCACTCTATAAAAATGTAAATGTTGGTCTTGGCAATTTAGAAAGATGACTTAGAATAAACAAATTAACAGTAAATATAAAAAAGACTAAATACATAAAATTTGAAATTAAAAACAGTTCAAATAGAATCATCAACCATTATTTACACATTCAAGGAAGCAAAATAGAGAAAACACATTCAATAAAGTACCTTGGACTACAATTTGACGAAAATCTCAAATTGGAAAATCACATTAAACAGCTTTGTAACACAACTGCAAGATACTGTGGAATTCTTTCAAAAATCATATATTTCTTACCATTACACTTGCTAAAATACATATATAATGCACTTGTATATCAACGCTTACTTTACGGCATTGAAATTTGGGGTCTGGCCTATGATACATTTATTAATCAGCTCAACCTTATCTTAAAGAGAATTGTGAGAGTTATTACATTCTCAGAATTTCGGGCACATACGAAACCACTCTTTCAAGTGCTTCACATACTCAATATAAAACTATTAATATATTATAAAATCCTCAAAACTATGCACAAAATCATGAACAATCAAACATTAGCAGAATTTTATGGGTTTCGTACTGTAAATAGTGACAAATACACGAGGCAAGAATAATTGTAATATCTTTGTAACACACACAAATACAAAACATAGCATGGTACTGAGCCTTAGATGTAATGGCACCAAGCTGTGGAATAAGTTGCCAAAAGAAATGCGAAATCTTAATGAAAGACATTTCAAAGTGGCCCTTAGAAAATGTATTAGATCAGATAATAGTCCCTTTGCCAATATTTAATAAAAATAATAATAAATCAGATATTTGTGTCTTTAATGTATTATTCCTGTAAATGTACGTTATGTATGTGAATGCTTCTTGTTTCATTTGTACAGTTACTTTACTATTGGTTTGATACTCTCTTTATCAATTGCTTAATCTCTTCAATATATGTAATTGTTAATACTGTCTCATGTTTTGAAATTTTGCTATATTGACAACATTTGAATGTACTTTCAGTGCTATACCAGTAGGTACTGATGTAATCAGAATAGTGTACGTGCACAATATATTTTATTTATTTTATAAATAATATTGTAGTTTTGTACCTAGCAGCATCTTTTACCAGCAAGTTTGTCTGATCCTAGGCCAAAATGTAATTATGTAAAATGTTTTATTTGTTAAATAAAGATTCTTTCTTTCTATTGTATATGCCTATGTTCGTGTTTGAAAAGGTACTGTATCTCTTTGCATTATTAGTTTAGATAATATGAGAAAAAGTTTTTCTCATAATCTATCACGAACTGTGAAATGTATGCGATATGTG
The DNA here is from genome assembly GCA_003012365.1 of Medauroidea extradentata. Classification (NCBI taxonomy): domain Eukaryota; kingdom Metazoa; phylum Arthropoda; class Insecta; order Phasmatodea; family Phasmatidae; genus Medauroidea; species Medauroidea extradentata. The sequence continues at coordinate 27,472 of PNEQ01002194.1, read as the reverse complement.
TGCCTGTAGTATTAACTTACCAATGCAGATTCTTGGGCCTTCGCCAAATGGAAGATGTGCGAAATTGGACCGCTTGGTTTTGTTCTCAGGACTGAACCTTTCAGGGTCGAACTTCTGTGGTTCAGGGTATATGTCAGGGTCCCAGTGGATGCCCAATACTGGGATCATAACAGTGGTTCCTTTCTCCACAATTATGTCAGTTCCTGGAATTTTGTAGTCCTGCAGGCACTGCCTATTCAGTGTAGGTACTGTAGGATATTTGCGAACTGCCTCTGGAAGAATAATTAATTTCCGAACATTACATTAAAATAATTGAATGGTTATTTATGGTTTGATATTGAACAAACTATTAGTCACTTTATTTACATTGAGAGCAGACAAACTTGCATACCTAACACAAAATAAAATGTATTAACACTTAACCACCAAAAACAATTTCTTAACCAGTTTTGAAGTTACGTCTCACTTATGACAACACAATAAATAAATTGTTAATATTACTGATTATTTTTATTATTTAACGTCTGTCCATAATTTTTGTGAATTATTGTTATAACCCTATTTTCTATTATATGATCACACATATGTCGCTCCTCGTAGTATGTTAAAGTACGTACATATCTCATACTTCATTATCTCTTTGATTATACAACTCTGGCTACAACCGTTGCGGAGCAGGTGTAATATTTACTTTACAACATTACAGCGGTATAGCCGCACCAGTTGAATGATACTCTCATTACCACCTAGCATGACTTCACAGTCTGTTCGCAACAATGCAGATGTATTATTACACTGAAGCTAACTACCTTACAACAAGCTTGTTCTGTTCAACCAACGTTATGTTTCATTCAACTGATGTAGGCCTACCTGGAATACTGAAATTACGTGCTACAAAAACTACACCAGATCTTAATGTGATTTTGCTGATGTGGAGTACTTGCAAGGACTCGTACTGTAAATTAGTTACGTGTTTCAACGGTTATCAAAATTGTGACCTTCGACTATACTGAAGACTTGTAAAACTATTATAAGAAAGTATACTTGGGTAAATTCATGTTAAAAATTATTTCAGTTATGTTAAAGTTAGTGCACTTATAATTAAACTAAGTAATGGTAAGATTTTATGTCTGACTTAAAAGGTAACTGCCGGGAAAATTAACTGAACAAAAATGCCTTTACTTTACAAAAACAACGCAAAATAAAGATAGTGCATTGTAAAATTTTAACATCTACTTAAATGTTGGTTTTCTTCGCAGCACACTAACGCATGCTACTTTTTTAAAACACGTAATTTTCCAGCCCTTTAATTTAATAAAGAGTAATTTAAAGACAATTACTTTACTGGAACAATAATGACAGTTCCAGCAAAAATTAAGTTGGTACAACTAAAAGGACAAAAATTCTGACGCACTTCCTTATAGTATCGACAAAATCCGTGTAAGTTTTGGTACTAATAATTTGGTCAAGCAAAAAACCAAAATAGCAAAATATTAACTTTCTTTATGTGCTGGATTTACTGGGATGTGTTGTTTCACTTTAGTAACTCTGTAACTGAATACGTTTATCAGGGAGGCCATTGATATAGTAAACAATAGTCTAATGTTATATATTCAGCAAATCTTCACCTGAGACCACCATATCCAGGTAATTCATTTCGGAAATAGCTTCATATGTAACTTCCGAGTTGTGTTTGTTGAGAACTGCCTTTATCTCTCGTCTAAGATTATCTTGAATGTTCGGATTCAGTGCCAGTTCAAATAATGTGAATGATATCACTGAAGAGGAAGTTTCATAACCAGCGCCTATGAAAATAGCAGCCTGAGCTACGAAGTCATCATCTTCTAGCTCTGCAGCATACAACAATGCTCACATCAGCGATGAAGGTACTTATTACAAACAAACTATACTTATAATTGATAATCTCTTCTGACAGACAACAACTAATAATATAACCGGCTTAGGAAACTGCAGCTCCAGCATTGAAAATATTTTTTTCCCTGAGTTTTTGGTATTAATTAATGGACGATTATTTTTACGGTGTCAGCAAGAAAACTGCAGTTTTCACTGGTAACCACACTTACTTCAGTGTTTACCTGAGATGTTTAAACTATTCTTGGAACCGTGAACATTCTTAATTTTTTATGGGGAGTGGGTTTGCATTTTTCTGCAAATTTTTATTTAAATACTATACAGTAGGTATAAACGTTATATACTGACTGTATAAACACGTATATTTGTTTATTGTTTGTTATTTACTGGAAAGTTATTATCAGGGACATATGAAAATATATTATTTATTTTTATTCTTAACCAAACATCCGTCGAATAGTTCAATTTACCGTAAACAGGCTACATAAAACAATTGTGAAGATTTTTTTTTACATTATAACTGAAAAAAAAATTAGTCAATATATCTGTAAAATATTGTCTGATATTATACTAAAACAATATTCAATAAAAACAGTAGTATAAATGCCTAAGCAAAAACATTTTTTAAATAACGTCCTTATTTTAGTACACGTATCCACTTTTCCCTTACTTGGGTTCATTAAAATGCCAAGTATCGAAAAAGAAACTAACAAATAACCGAAATGTTGTGGATATAAAACACATTACTGTTACATAGGCCAATGTCAGTGAGATAAGCTGGTATTGGGGCACTAGATAATACAGTTTTGTGATGGTTTGAGTTAGTAATGGGCTTTTCATACAGCTATAAAAAACGAACGTCAATACATAAATAAAGCATTAGTTGCAAATTGTCTTGTACATTATAGGTGTTATTATTTAAATAATCTGTGCATTGAAAGACTTGATTTTTTAAACGCGAGAGAGCCTGAATGTACCAATTTACTTACTTATGTCTATTTTATCAGTTTTTATGTTTTCCATGTTCATGTATTTACTATCATTCTTTATTTCTTGTAAATCAACCTTATCTTCAGCTCGAACTTCTCCCTCGTTCTTTAGCTGCATCAGGATATGCACAAAATCTTTGCGTACTACATTGTTCTTCTTCCGGTAGTCGACAACATCCCAGAACGTCTTGCGGATGTAGTTATCAACGCTACTATCGAAACTTGTTACCCCAAGCAGTCTACTGAGCCATGGTGTAAAAGTTACCATTACTGCAGCAATTTTTTGCAAGCCACTGGGCTCGAACATCTTTCTCGTAACTGTTCTAAATTCTGAGTTTGGATCCGTGAGGGCATTTGCATTTACGCCAAAAGCGCATGATGCAATGACGTCTGTCGAATATCTGGCCACAGTATCCTTCACCACAATGGAATTTCCTGGGGAAAAAAAACAAGATAGTGAATTTAGACTTAGTTCCATTTCTCTACAGTCTTATACAGAGTATCTTATTCAAACAATCATATATTTATATTTAGCAAAATCAATACATACACTAGATAACAAAATAATTACAGCAACAAAACTATGTATTATTAAATATCAGTAAAATAAATAAATTTCTTGGAGACATTTTCTGATACGTTTTGGCTCAATCAACTATGAAAATGTATATGTCTAGAATCGAGTGAGCTTGCGCAATGGTAACATGCAAGACTCGCATACGGGAGGACACTTGTTCATTCCCGCGGCTTGGGTTTCCCAAGGTTCCACGAAATCATTTGAGGCGAATGCTTGAATGGTTCCTTACCAAAAAGACTGTGGCCGACTTCTCTCCCAGCTCCTATCGTTGTACTAAGATCTATGTTTAACCGTCTCTAATGACCACGATGTCGACGGGACACAAAGCTCTCTTACCATTTTTGACTGGAAGTAGGCCTATGTTGGCTAAAACAAAAATGTATTTCTGTAGGTACTGTGTTTGCACGGGTATAAACCGAATATTGATTGATATTAACACGATTTCTTAAACAACACTGATTTCTCTCTCTCTCTCTCTCTTTCGCTCTCTCTCTCTCTCTTCTCTCTCTCTCTCTCTCTCTCTCTCTCTCTATATATATATATATATATATATATATATATATATATATATATATATATATATATATTCCAATACCGTTAATTATTACATTGGCTGATGTAAAACGAACGAAATATTTACATAACGCATACATTCTTGTTTTGTTATTGAATAATTCTTGCAATGGGGACAAGTTACAAAGAAAAGAAGTATTTTGGACATACACAATTACAGTACATGGTATTTCACAGAAAAGCAGACCTTTGTTTACTTTTGCTTTCCTCAGTGTGTTTGTGTCTCTGCTGTGTCGTCCATATCTAGTTTTTGTTTCGTTTGTTTTGTTTTGTCTGTTTGTTGTTTATATTATTTTTTGTCTGTTATTTCGTACTTAACTGACGGAATTCCTTTAGGGGATAATCTCAGTTATTTGCTTATTTTTTTCCTTTTTTTTGTGCTTGGCTGTTTGTTTGTGTTATTTTCTTGTAAATCACTGACTGGATTCCGTGTGAAATGTTGTATATGTTTACCATTGTTTGCCTGACGCACAAAAAGTCCTTTTGTTTGTTTACCTGTCTTTTCTTTGCGTGTATTCTCTCGTTTTTCTGCGACATACTGTTTGCTGCAATGGCGTCTGCCCAAATACTTCTTTAGTTTGCGACATTCTTGTTCACTTTACGACGTATTCTGGCTTTAAAAGCAGATAAAATGCACACCCGAAGAAATTTATAACTATGTCAGTAAAATATTTAACTTTGGGACAACGAAAAATAGTGTCAAAGCAATTATTTAATCAATTAAGAAGAATTTCTACAAAATTAATGTACATGAACGCGTAAAAAATTTTTTATTAGGCACAACACATTTGTGTTTTCGTTATTTCAGACAGAAATATTCGTATGAACAAAAATTGTTTTCTGGTTAGGTAGATTAATCATATTTAATTTTCATAATAATTAACGCCCTCAATTAGTGCGATCAATTATTTGTCACCAGCGCAGCCTCAGAAATTAAACGAGCAGTTTATCAAAGTTAATAGTGATCTAAATTGTTTTTACGACTGAAGATATTTCATTTGACTTTACGTCTAGTCGTCAGAGAGGTCGCCGTTACAAACAACTTTACACAAGGGCAGGAACAAGGAAAAGTGTAGGCTCTGGCATGTGTTGAGGAGCCGTCCCAGCAGTCGCTAGAAGTTATTTCAGAAAACCGCGGGAAATATGTAAGGATGCCCGGAACAGGGATTTGAACACAGGTCCAACTGAATGCAAGCCCTGCAAGCTACGTTTACGCTACCGTACCCGGTTTTAAGGCCAGGGGCGTAGCCAGGGGGGGGTTTTAGGGGTTCTAACCCCCCCCCCCTTAGCCCCCCAAAAAATATATATATATTAATGATTATATAATACCTGTTGTGGGTTTAGTTTTGTATTCTACTTGATTCTAGACCTTTACTTTTATTTTATGTTGAAAAGTTAGATGAAAGGCTTACAAAAAATTGTTGGGGGAATACAGA
>PNEQ01002194.1:0-21025 GCA_003012365.1 Medauroidea extradentata | reverse complement strand
GCCCGGCGACAATCGCTCAGCCAGACAACTATCGCCGTCAGTCGCCAGTAGTGAGCAACTTAGGGCGACTGGCAACCGACAAGCAACCATAGTTGCTCTATGTGAATGCTTCCATTTATGTCCATTAATAATAAACCGAGCGATTGTTGCCCGGCGATAGTCGCTCGGCGATAATCGCCTCGTGTGAAACGGCCCTTATCCTGCCAGAAAGATTTTGCTAGAGTTCAAATGAGAATGGAGCTGCTTAAAAGTGAATGCATTCACATAAGATATTTGAAAATTTAATTTCAGCTACCAAATTTAGCGAAGTGGACAACCGTATGGTATTGACTAATTTTATCTCTGTCCAAGTATACGGGATTTTCATGAATGCTGCACCTACAATGGTGTCATAGATGTTTTAAATTTAAAAACTCGTTTGTGAAACCTGTGAATGAGATATTTGCAAGTCATAAACTTAAAGACTCGTCGTCATGCACTAGTGGATCTATAGATGACTATGTAGAAGCTTTCAAACAATAAAGATTGTAGCTTCAAAACTGCCACTGCATAAATTGTAAGATATGAGAATATTAGCGATGCTTTCATAGACCTTATACTGTCAACTCATATTAGATAGAGACTGATAGAATATCTGATTCTAGCTTTGAAGGAAACTATTACTCAAACTAGCTTCTCATCAATCTGTTAAATTTACTTAGGAATCAAATATAAATGTAGTGTGCAGTAGGATCATGAACGTTTCAGAATTATCAGGATATACAGAATATTTCTGCTCGCTGGAGGCGAAAATAGCTGCCGTTGGTCATAAATGTTATTTTTTCGGTTTAATGTTAAGCGAAATAAATTATCTGTAAGGAGTACTCTCATGTATTCACACTGATCAAGGCTCCATTGTTTTAAACCAACTTAAAAAAATGGATGATGTTATTAATTCTGTTGTAATTGTTATGCGTTTGTTACTACACAAATTCGTCATTTATAAACCGATTTAGAAAATTATTTTTTGTTGGAAAGGGGGTGTTTTCTAAAGGGGCCCATTTTAATTTCATTGGTATTGGGCCTTGGATTTCGAAGATACACAAGAGAACTCCTCCAATTCGAGTAGGAAATGTATAGGGATTGAGATATTAGTAGGTTTATGACAATCCAAGACTAGGTAGGTACCTAACTGTGGTCAAGGATTTTCTGGACTGACTTGGACTGCGAAGGGACAACATAACTCCTTAACTACAAACTGCACGAATGTGGAAGGTAGGCAGCGGAACTCCGTAAAATCAAGAAAGGAAACATTTTAAACCAAAAATAACACCGACTTCAAAAGAATATACTCTAAAAACCAATTTATTAGGACAGTAATATACAATTATTGTTATTTTTGAAGTCAGCGTCAGCCAAGCTTTTCATAAATTGAGAAAAAAATTTTAAAATTACGTTAATTCTATAATGTAGCAGTAAGCAACTAAACCAATTTACAAATATACACAACTGCCTAAAACGACACCTTAGATACCTAAGACAGGGACTTCACACGTCACCTCAAAAATCCATCGACAAATTAACACAGATGTCGTGTAAAGCCAATCTAAGTACTAAGCATGAAGAAACCATAATCTAGTACAATTAGAGAAAACTTATTGCATACAAGCGCATCGAAAATGTATATATTGGACACAGCTGTTAACTATGTCTGCCCTCATTCGAGTCGCTCACTCAAGTAGCTCCCCTCCCAGCCCGCCGTATACGCCCGCCGCTGTGCCCCGTGCTGTTCAACACCGCGCGGCTGCTGTCTTTGTGTCCATTAAGAAATACTTAGTTGCAGTCAATGTTACATTTCCTTAAATTATATGTATACCTATGATGCTTTGTTACACGTCTGTTAACCTTGACTGGCACCGACTCCAAAAATATTAATTGTATATTACTGTCCTAATAAATTGATTGTATTCTAAGTAGTCAAAAATTAATGTAACTATATTTTAATTTGTAGTTCTTTTTTCGGAGTAGATTTTTGTAGCCGTTATTTTTTGATAACAAATTGTTATGTCTCAATAACTTAAATATTTTTAAAATTATCTTGGAATATACACTAGTAGAACACCAGCTAACAATCCTCAAGACAATGATCAAGTTGAATTAATTGGAAGACAATATAATTGGCCCTTATGAGTAGAGAACTGCATAATTCAAAATAGGAAGAATTCTACCGCGAAGCTTTGGGATCGATTCGTTCTTTATGTGTACGAAAAACAAAGTTACTCCTCATGAACGTATGTTTGATTTTTAAAAGAGATCAACCTTTAGGACTTTAATTCCTTCATGGCTTATGAAACCCGGGCCTGCGTGTATGAAATGTTCTGTTGTCAATCGAAATATGATCATACTGTAGAAGGCATTCTGTAATTAGAGGAAGCCCTAAGTATTCACATGTTCGCTTGTCAGATGGCGGGGAAATTACTGTATCCAGCAGACAACTAACACCAATTAGAATTCACCAAAAAAAGAGAAAAACCATTAAGTAAAATTGAATTAAGTCAAGTGGGCAAATATTATCAGTTAAATAATACCCAAACAAGTACTGAATGTAAATATAATGAGACTAGTAATACCAAAAAAGAAAACAAGAGATCAAGATTTTAGAGAAGAAGGTATGTCTAAACATATCTCATGATATCAATCAGAAACCTGAAGTGCAGTAATTAGGCCTGCTCAAAAAAAACCACAAGATTCTAACCCTGTTCTGAGTGAAAGAGTGATGAAAAGTGGACGAGTCAGATGTCTACATTCCTACCTGATAGACATCCCTTCCTAGTTGGGGTGAATGTCATATAGCGTAATACGGTTTACATCTGTATGTTTTGAATGTGGTATTAATGTTAAACTGTCTATTATTTTAGCTCATGAGATTTTTATTCTTTAATGTGCAATAAAACCGAATTATGGGTCATATTTCTCTCCCATTAGAGAATTTAATTGACATATTAACAACATGAATGCTATATTATTGTTTCTCACTTTTTTTCATTTACTAAGCTCTTTATCTCTTTGCTCGAGGCCGACCCTGTATAAACACAAAAACCGTACATTAAAGAATACATTTATAAATGTAAGCAATAACTGCGCCATAGAGTAAACTTTGAGACAGCACTGATTAAATTTATTCACAGTAATTACAGGAAGCAATATACATTCTAGTTCGTGTAAGTAAAGTAAAACTCTACATTTACTTACACCAAACTTCTGAGTATGTAGTCAATAAATTATAATCTTAAAGACATGCGTACACTGCAAAAAAGACTTCATAAATAGTATTGGTAGTATTTAACCCGTACTCAGAATAGGGCAGTCACCATACTTCAGACAGTAAAAACAGTAAATGTTGAGCGTTGTTATATACAAGTCAACGCACATTTATTTATCTGTTTCCTTGAAATGTATATAAAACCTACAGTTGAAGTATGGAAATAATAAACCATACCTACTTCTTTACACTTCTATACATTGCTGTGCTAAATTTATCAATTGTTTTTGCAATGTTGATTGTCATATAACAACTCGTACTGAGAAAACGCAACTACATTTATATGACTAAATAACATGTTAAAATTGAGTATGATGGTTTGTTGCATAAAATTTTATTCCTAAACATATGCTAAAATGTACAAGTAGATTGTGGTTCTTTCCTTTTGTGTGCAGTGAGCTAATAACTTGCTACCAGTAGTTGAGTATTTAAATGAAAGCTGTATTAATAATTAAATTTGATATGACTTTCGGGTGCGGTCGTCATATCCAGTACATCCAAGTAAACAAAAAGTACTCTTGATGCAAGAGTATAAAACCTACCGTTTCCTTTAAACACCGTACAAAGCTGTTAGCACCAACGAATAAATGCTTCGTAGTTGGCAATACTTCACATACGTGGAGGTGAACACATTTACTAAATCGCTAGTGCAACGAGACAGACAGGTAGAGAGAGACACGAAATGTTTAATTCTGGGGTTTTAAAAATAACCAATAATAATGCCTTATTTACAGAACAGTTGTATTGGAAAGAGGCACATCTTCAGGACGAATTTTCTGCTCATAGTTACCGTACATATAAGAAGGAGAAGTAATCAACATTCTTAAGAGATAAGCTCTCAGTTATTACTTGGACCTAAAGAAGGGCGATATGTAAACTATAATATATAGCAATTACCTTTTGATGTTATTTCTTTGCCAATGCATTGAACCAGATCTTTTGAGCATGCGTTGATAAGAGGAAACATGTTCTTTATTTTTCCGGATGTGAAAGTTGGAGTGAGCTTGACTCTCATGTGTTTCCACTTCTTCCCCTTCAACTGTGAGAGAGCCTTTGGGATCAAGGAATCTGAGTCTGATGTGAAAGACAGTGACCTGTCCAGGAAGTAATGTGCGTCCTTCACCAGCACATTCCGCAGCAAGTCCACATCACGGACAACCAAGACCGGTGTCTTCATAGCGTATATGCCGACTACAGGATGTCCGGGGTTGTTCTTGTAAACATCTCGTAGACACTGTCCAAGGCTCGCTCTCTGCAGAATAAGTTTACCCAAGTTACCAATAAACATAGTAGGTTTCTCATAGTGGACTCCTCTCCTCTTCCAGTACTGGTAGGCCAGGGAGAAGTATACGTATACAGCAACGAGGCATGTTGCCAGAGCTACGGTGATCTCAGTCAGCACGGAGCTGAATATGACTGGCATTCTGCTCACCCCAGCAATGTACAGCGTCTGAAATAAAGAGTATATACTTAAATGGCACACATTTCTAATTAATAATATAGTACAGCTGTGACTAAAATATATTATCTTAGCTTATGATAGTGGTCATGGAAATTATATAGTTGTACATTAGGGTTTTGATAATTATGAATTTTCGCAATCTCTATCAAGTAAAATAAAAAAAAATCTTAAAATAGCATTTTCTCTGTCCACAGTTTTTTGTGAAAAACGTTATTAATAAAACTGGTTATTTTATTATTGAACCAGAAATGCTGAATTCTGAGCCTGTATTAAAAATATTGCTATTCACTAATTTTTAAAGTCCATAGTTACGCCTTGATACATATAGCCAGCTACTAACCATTATTGTGTACTTATTTTAGTACAAGACTAATATGTTTCATTTACTTTAACTTAAAAAGCAGGTATATAATGTATGGTTTTATACATACGAAATAAATAATAATTTATTTTAAAACACTCTTAACACTACATAAATCAACTAAAATGTATAAATTTTCCCTTCCGATCAGTCCACATAAACAATTTATTCGCTATTTTCGGGAATATAGATTATTTTCCAGATTTTTGTAAGCTTAGTTTGTGACTCTCTGTTTATTTGTCTGTACGTCACAAATTTTGCAATCGATTTTATACTAACATCCCGATAAGCTAAATACTTGGAATAACATAGGCTAGAACTGGATGACGATGCAATATTAACTCGCGTTCTTGTCTGTTCTTTTGTTGTTTGGAATCACTACAAAATTTTACACACGCAAAACTAAATAGCTAAAAAATAATATTTTAATAAATTAAATTAATATATCACTGTTTAAATCTGACTGAAAGTATAAAACACAAGCGTAGTCATATATAGCTTCATAATTCCATACAGATTTTCCTGAAAATTTGTGATTGTGGTTTTCTATAAGCTATGAAAATGCGGGTATAGTTTAAAACGACAAATGTGGGTCGCATGCAATAGATAATTTAAGGATGATGATTTCACCAAATTAACTAACATTTGTATTGCACTGCAAATAATTTGAACTGCTGTGTAATATTTTATCAGTGATGATATTCTCTACGGTTCTTAAATTTACCTATCGAATGCTGTGTACGTTTTTCAATTAAATCTTACAACAAGTTTTTTTATAGCTACGAATAATTCACAATCATGGACGGTAGAGTGGAAATTCTAAATGATCTAAGTGCCAAAAGAGACAATGTGCCCATGCCAATGTTTGAGCTCAGTCCCAATAATTTTCCTAATAGTTTTATGACCGTCTAAAAATTGTATGTCCCACGTGTACGCATGTTCTTGCAGTGCGGCGTTCCCTTTTTCTCAAAAACATATCCTTGACACGTAGATCTTTTAGAATTTCCACCCTACAATTTTCAGGAAAACTTGTTTGGGGTTAGGATTACGTATGGGGTCATAAATATGAATGGGGAAAGGATAAATTATTTTTACATTTCAGTAATTTTAAAAACCTTGTAATACTAAATGCTCTTTTATTAATACAAATATTTATTTCTAAGTGAGAACAGATGGCATAAACTCCATCACACAAATGTATCGAAAGTTATTTTCGCTACTTAAGTAATTTTATATAAACACACACACATATATATTTTTTGCTATTTTTAATATATTTATTTTCAGGTTAGTCTGTAGCATACCAACATTCAAGTTATTTTATTTTAAATATTAGGCAGCATAGAAAAAATATTTCAAAAATCTAAGTGTTGGTTTCAGTACATTTGCTACATTTTAAAAACTTACAAATACAATTTTGAAAACTGGCTAAATAGGAGTCCTTGACCAGAACCTCAGCTGGTTTTTAAAAAATTATTTATTTTTTAATTATTAGTAATTATACATTTGTAAAACACATATTTATTAATTGTCAACAAATATTACATTCAAGACCAAGACTGGGTAAATTATACAAGAGATAAGTAGTACCAGAGTAATGTTAACATGGGAATATGAATTTTACGCGATGCTTACGGCACATTAGTAAAGATATATACTAGCAAGCATATGAACAAATACTCCCGGACAGTAAAATACAAATGTTTCGTTATAAACTTCAATAATCTTCGATGATCATTTTAACAATAAATCTGTATACAATTATTTAGAGGGCGGTAAAAAGAGCATAAGTAGAATTATTACGCATTGAGACTTGTGTTTTTCTTGCAGCTATTAGTAGACATTCAATGGGGCACATTTCTCATTATATTAACACGTTCGCCTTCGCACCACCTTCCTGAACAAGAAGAACTACATTAGTGCCATTATATTTTTACATGACTTATGCCATTCTTACCGCCCGCCAAATAATTAAAGCTCTATAAATTAATATTTACAATTATTATTTTGGTATGACCTTTGAAAGAACTGTGCAATGGGATTGCATGACTAGATTCAGTTTCTTGGACGTACTAAATTGCAAATTGAATGACTGTCAACTAAAACTAAACAAATAAAAGAAAACCACAAAATAAGCAAAGTATGCTTAGTCAGCAAGATACATACACAACATGAAATTCCAAAATGGAATCGGGTCAAATAAAAAACAAGGAATAAACAGACAATAAATTAATAACAATAACAAATAAAATAAAAACCAAATAACATGCGACTCAACGAAGTGACGAAACAACAAACAAAGGAGATATCAGGAACACGAGTACGACTGATGAGGAGACTGAAAAAAACATGGGTATATATATATATATAGGGTAAGCCCACTTATCCTGCTCAGTCTTTGGGAGACGAGCTGTCTCCTGATTGGTCGCGCAGCGTAGATTGACTCTGATTGGTTGTAATGGGTTGAGTGTGTGTTTTTGTTTTGTGCTGTAAAGTTATTTCTCTCTTAATCAATGGGATCCACATATTTTTTAATTCAATACTCTGTTGACTGAAAATATTGCTATTGCTAATAATAAAAGCTGATTCTTAGATTTTTCTTTTAATTTTGTCAGTTTCCTGTGTAAGTGGTTTCGAGTCTTCCCAACGAATTTTGTGGTTATTTTCCCATGCATGTTCGGCCAGTCTAGATTTTTGGGTTTCGCCTTTCTTGCAATGTTTTTTGTGTTCTATGATACGTGTTGAAAGAGCTCTGCCAGTTTCTCCAATATACATATGACCACATTCGCAGGGTATCTGATATACACAGTTGTGCGTTTGTAGTTTTTCAGTGGCTGGTTTTACCCAGGTGACCATACTTTTGATAGTGGATTTGGATCGGAATGCTGTCGTAACAATGTCTGTCTGGAAAACTACTGTGTTTTGTTTCGTCTCTTCATTGTGTTGTTTGTCTTGTATGTATATGTCTGATATCTGTTGCGTTTTGTCTCGTCTATTTGTTGTGTCCTTTTGTTATTTTTCTGTTAGTGTCTGATATCTACTGTGTTTGTTGTTTCGTCTCATCGTTGTGTCGCATGTTACTTGGTTTTTCATTTTATTTGTTATTATTTTCATGTATTATCTGACCCGATTCCATTTGAGAATTTCTTGTTGTGTATGTATCTTGCTGACTAAAGGATACTTTGCTTATTTTATGGTTTATTTTTATTTGTTTAGTTTCCTTTGACAGTCATTTAATTTGCAATGGAGTACGTTCAAGAAACTGAATCTAGTTATTATTTTGTTGTTAACCTTCAAAATCGAAAATCACTTCCCTCAGTTAATAAGTGTACGTCTCTCTTCCTTAAACAATTCAGTAATCCGTTCACAAAAATCTCTTTCTATGAATGTATATTTGCATTGATAGTCTAACCTCCTCATCAGTCTCTCACACAACAAACAATAGTCCGACCACAATCCAACAGTCCTGCCACAGTTCGCATTTGCTGTACTGCAGCTTCTTGTTGCACCGATCCTACTTCACTCGCCGTCTAAGTCGCCTTCACTTCCGTGTCCGCTCCCTTGCAGTGACACCACAATAATTATACCTCATCCGCCACCGTCGACGTATGTATATTTACATCATACATACACACATGCATATATATGTTTACGCTGCGATGACGCCCAGAGAGTTTTCACAGTAAGCTGACGACACTGGTTTGACTTAAGCAGGGGATTTCAGGTGCTGTGGTAACCCACCGTCACGGTCCAGGTACGAGCGATTCAAGAATGTCTGGTCAGTGTCCGCCCCATTGATTGCTCATGGTATTAAGACAGGCATGAGTGTCCCCACGCAGCTAAATCCAGGTAAATGAAGGGAGGAGTTGGGGTCGCAACTCTTCGCTTTGTCGCAGGGAGTGTCAGTGAAGAAATAGTTAACGGGGAAGTGGGAGGTGAAGTGGCTCATCGCATCGTCCGTTCATAAACCTCGTCTAGCATTGTCTTGTTGCCAGTCGATCAACATGTAAATCCTTGGGTTTAACCCGATACCCACTGCTGCATATCCAGTAGACCGCGTCAGTTCCTTCAGCACTTAATTACACAGGGAACGAATGATACAACAGAATAACAGACAAAATTTTCCTTCAAATATACTCATAGTATATATCAACATAGCTTCCCTTCACACAATAATAACCTTTTTTAATCACGGACAAAACATTTCATTCACCTTGTTACCATCAGTTAACTACGTAATACGATAATTATACTTGTATTTCGATATTTACACTACGTGCAAACGGAACTTAGCAGTGGCATACTTTTTGACACAATACAATTTCATCGTCGTAATTATGCTTGAAATAGCAGAGGTGCCAACTTGGACACTAGTCTCTTTACTTCACCAGCGGCAGTTTTCACTGCAAACAATCGAACAAGTCCATCTTCGCCAGGGAGCGTTTGGGTGATGCGGCCAAGTTTCCACTGCTGTTTTGATAATCTTTCGTTCTTGACCAGGTCAACAACACGCAGTTAGATTCCTTGACCTACTATCTGAGTCGATTCTGTAATCGCGACTTATACTTTGCTAACGATGGTTGTCAGAAATGCGGTACTAGTTACTGAAGCAACAGCCACTGGAGCAAATTATTCATCTTCGCTGTAACTTCCCATTCAGGTACAGCTATGAGTAAGTTCTGTAAAATCGTTGTGGTCACTGGAGAAAGTGGTCAGTGGTCTTGAATTATGACACGTCTCAACCAGCGTCAGAACTGTGTACGTTTCTTAAAAATTAATGCACTGCTACCAAGTAATCTTGGTAGATCATACTTTTAACTCCTGCCTCCCTAAGTTCTGATGAGGTTAAAGTAGGTTAAAGTGTCAGCAAATTCCTTTCTCTTCTAGGTGTGCCTGTACTGCTATTTGATTACTTTAACTCTTATACAAAGCACACGATTGTTTCAAATCATGAGAACCTTCGATGAAAGTTGTCCCACAACCACTATTAATGTTACTAGTCCTCGACATGACACGAACTGCTTCAGTGCAGCAATGAAGGCCGGTGTTGTTACCCTGCGAACCAGCTCAAGATGCACTGCTTTCTATAATTTTTTAACATTGCTTGCAATAGGAGGAAGTTACATACTAAAGAAGAATTTTGTGCAGACGCCATTGCAGCAGATACTGTGTCACAGAAAACCATAGAATATTTCGTCGTCTCAGTCTGCAGGTGCTCCTCGGAATGTGTATGTGTCCGAAGACAGGGACAGATTGCAGTCTCCGAAACGTCACAATTTTTTTTTTTTGTTGCTAGGAGAACATTGTGTTCATCTGCGTTATTCTTTGTTTTACTGTTCACATTTGTTCGCTTTCCTCAAGGTGTCTGTGCTACTGCTGTGCAGTCTACATCAAGTTTTTTTTTGTCGTTCGTTTTGTTTGTTTGATGTAATTACATTTATTTTTTCTGTTGTTTCGAACTTACTGACGGAATTCCGTTTTTATGGAATAATCTAAGTTATTTATTTTTTCTTGGTTTGTTTTTTTGTATCTGAATACTCGTTTGTGTGCATTTATTTTATTGTAACTCACTGTCAGAATTCCTTGTGGAATTGTATATGTTTACAAAGTTTGCCAAATGAAAACAATGTCCTTTTGTTTGTTTACATGTCTGTTTGTTTGTGATATCTGATTTTCTAAGACACACCATTTTCTGCAATGGCGTATGTTTAAAATACTTCTTTACTTTGTAAGGCCCTTCTTTAGTTGCAAAACAAACAAACAAACAAAGCAACGTAAACGGAATACTTGCACCACATTGCGCTTTTCTCCTCAAAATAAAGAAGAGTTAGTGCACCTCTGTAGTGCACATCACAGTGCACATCACATTGCAAAAATAGTCGAGCAATGTGTACATTTGCTGCTCAAGGCTACCCATCACTTGTTTAGCCATCTCTACTATCTCATGATGAAATATTACACACTTTTGAAAATATGCCAAATAGGATAGCTTGCTCTAAGATAACAATGTCACTTGAATAATACTTTATTCCAAGTGAGGATCTAGCACGACGATTAATTGAATAGACCTGCAATATTTTGAGCTCACTCGGCTTAGTAGGCTTAGGAAGTACAGTTGGTTTGTTCTGTTTTTCTGGATTACTGGCCTTGTTAAGGCGACTGCCGAGACTGAGCAATGCATTTTTATCTAAGAACTAGCATTACCCCGCGGCTTTGATCGCAAGTATTATTCGTAACTGATAATATTTACTTTAATTGAAAAACCTCTTTGTACACAAGATTGGTACTTCAGTCATTAAGTGTTAGAATGTCCAAGCGGCTAGTTGAACTAATTCTGCAGCAGGATAAGTAGCTATAGCTGTCCACGCGAAAAGCAGTCTTAAGTTTGTCCCTGCCACTAACAGCGACTTCGCCTGGGCCTTATTTATAAAACTGCCAATTTGACGTTCTATGGTAGTTACAGACACCTAAGGTAAGAGGTAAATCGAATGAAAAACATCTTATCTATCCTGTGCACAACCATTGGTGACGGTGCCCTCGATTATATATTTTCAAAATATTCACGTTAACTTTATTGCTGTTACAAAGTTTCAGTGGGTAAAGGTTTCGCGGAAACGTATTTGGTGCCCCAAACTTGAGATTAGTGAGATGATATATCGTTGGTGTACTGCCAAAAGTGACAAAGTCAAAATGAGATAAAATTGTAAAAATGCTAGGAATATGCATACGTTGTTCACAAACAATTGCCCAAGTTTAAATTCTATTCGTCGTTTCCTACTGTTGTGTCACAGTATAGTAACATACCACTTTTTTGTTAATATCTACATTTTAATACTGTTTTTAAACGAAATAGCATTTATGACTTAATCACTTTTGGCAGTATACCGACGATATGTCAGCTGATATTGTAGAGGAACCTAAGTGGAAAGCGAACTGCAATTTTACCCCTTTTAAAGACTACATGTAAATTGCACTAAGTCGATCTGCCTTGTAGTTTTTGTGAGTCAGAATTGAACGTCCGCACGCAGCTTTTAACGGAATTCGAGCTCAGAACCTCCCGGGATTCAGACCTGAGTATCAAACAACTGCGTCACGTAACGTCGAAATAATTCATGAAAATAAAATTTTATTAAAAAAAAATATATCTGTGTCCTGGGCTCATAGAGGTTGTCAACAACACGTCTCAATACGTAACTGTAGAGTGAACTCCTGTATAGGTTGTTTCTCGCTGCTCATTCCTGCTTTTCGGAATATCTGCCTTTAATATTGACCAACTTAGTTTTATTCTTAATAATCACGTTTTTTATAAAGAAAAAAATTACAACATATTTTTTTTAATATGTACATAAAGATCACTCTGACGCGAACAACACCTCAATATCGCTACTGATTAGATAGATATCGTGAGTTGATGGAAAACAAATTTTGTGCTTTTTCACCCTTTTGGGTGTTGAATTTCGAAATATTTTAAATTTACATCTTAGACATTTGTATAAGTATCCAACTGAAGTGTAAATCACATCGCTAACCCGTTCAGTTGAATCAAAATCGACCATTCACTAAAAAAACACATATCACCGCTGCACAGTATTGAGAACTCGAATTTCGAAAAATCTGAAAACAGTTTTGCGGTAATTTCTGTAATCATCATTCTGAAGAAAAAATTAGTTTTATATCTCGACGGGTTCGATAGATAGATACGGGGATTTATCTAAAACACATTCAAGGTCTTTTCACCACCTAAGAGAGTAAATTTCGAAAAACCCCTTGAATTACGTTTCAGAATACTTTATTGATATCTCGTGGACGTAAAAAAACACAACATTAGCCCGCTGGGTTCAAGATATATCGACGATTAATTGAAAACTCTTTTCACCACTTTTAACCTCTTTTCACGTACTTAGGTGGCAAATTTCAAAAATTCCTGAATTTTCTTTTTTGGTATTTGAGTACGTATCAATCCTAAACAAAAATCACGTCGCTATATTAAAAGCTATGGGATCAATATATATCGAATGTAAGTCGAAAACACATATTACCCCTTTTTAACCAGTTTAGGGCCGAATTCGGAAAATATATTTTAAATGGTACTTGGGATATTTACAAGAGCACCAATTTAAATCAAAGAACACTTCGATATCTCGATTGATTCGATAGATATGGAAGGATAATCGAAAACACATTTTTTTTTGTATTTTCACACCTTTAAATAAAGAATTTAGTAACGTCTTTGAGTCCTGTCATAGACATTTGTAAAAGTAACCAATTAAAGTTAAAATCACGACTGTAGCCAATTGTGTTTCAAAGATATAGACGATTAATAAAAATAACACATTTTGCCCCTTTTTACTGCCTGGGGGTCGAATTTCAAAAAAGCCTAAAACTGCTTTTTGGGTATTTATGTAAGCAATATTTTGAAGTGAATATCAACTCTCTATCCCAAAGGATTCGATAGATATCGATATTTGATTGGAAACACATTTCAGGTCTTTTCACTCCCTTAAATGTTGAACTTCGAAAAATCTTTAAATAGGCTAATATGCATTTTTACGAGTGTCCTATTAAAGTAAAAATCACGATGATAGGCCGTCAGGTTCGAGCTCTATCGACGTTTCTTCGGAAACACATTATACCCCTTTTCACCCCCTTAGACGTCGAATTTCGAAAAATCCTTTCTTAGTGCTCGCCTACGACCTGAGGGGAACCCCCACAAAAATTTCACGATTCTAGGTCCAGTGGTTTGGGCTGCAGTTTAATATGTCAGTCAGTCAGCTTTCATTTTTATATAGGCCTATAGAGATGGACAAACACATGCAAGGTGGCTCTTGACAAGCACTGACTTGCCTGCTTTCAGACACAGTAGTTGAGAACCAAAATTCTCCTGCAGTACGTTTTTCACCCAATAGGATAGTGCCTAGTGTGGTACGTCCATGGTCAGCGAAAGAGCTCTAACCTCTTCACTCTTGGTTGTTTTGTATTTGCTTTAGAATCTAAAACACCCCACATTGATTATGTAAAGGTTACTCAGTGATGACTATCCTTCGAAGAGTGATGTACCTACTGTGGCGCAAACTAAGCTAAGTAATACATGTTTTTTCTCTTGCACTACGAACTCAAAATAAGTGTTTCCTGACTTATTACATGGAAATTCTTGGTCCTGTAACCATTCAGGTCCAAAATGACTATATTGGATGATATTTAACTCTTTGGGAGCTATGCCAAGTGCAGCACAATATTCGGGATTCCTTGCTCTGCCCACAATATGCCACTGAGATGGAGTAACAAAACCCTGCATCACTGCTACTTTATTTGAAACAAACTTTTCCAGTTCCTACGTGGTGATAATAACCTGGCCAATACTATATTTGAGTCTGTATTGGCCGCAATATAAGTCACTGTAACGAGCAATATATTCTTCATAGTGCTCAACGGTTTCTAAAGAAGCAATATTCCACACTGCTCGAAATATGGAATAGATTATTGCAATATCGGTGATACTCTTATGCTGCTGTATTCATACTGAAACATAAGCGAGCCACTGATGCATAACATGTCACCTCTGCTGTCTGGAAGAGGGTCATCCCTGTCGAGATGCAACTCCTACAGAGACTGAAGAAAAAGTTTTGCTCAAACTGTGATCACCACCAAGCAGATCAAACACATATACTCTTTCTGAAAGCTGTATCCGCTTGGTGAAACTACCATTCGGGAACACTGGAGACATTGCCACAATAAATTGATCAGTATATTGATGCCATTCAAGTCCCAGTGTCTTGAATACGATTCATAAAATTTCAAATGGGCCACTACATCTCATAAAGACACAGGCACTACATTAATAATTTCTGGTGCACTACATATCCATTGTCTCAGTTCAAAGCCTCATTTTCTGAACTGTGTAAGTTCACCCTGCAATGTGATAGGAGCACAATAGTACTTACTCCTGAGAGCAAGTCTTCTACATAAAATCTTTCACATTACAGATTATGTAGTGGGATATGTCGCCTGTTCATCTACTGCCAGCTGTCTCAGACTTAGTATAACCAGGTAAGGTGCACAGCTTTTCCCATAAGTGAAAGTGCAAAAATTATAGCACAGTATGGGATCACTTAGTGACGGCCTCCATACTATTCATTACAGGTCCATTTTCGAGTTATGCATGCGAAATGTATAAACACCTGCTTCCAGAAGAACATCTGCGTGAATTGGTGAATTGTACATAGTATCAGCCAGCACCATATCCTCCAACTGTGCCAACTTATTAATTGTTCAAAATGGACTCTTTTAGGAGAAGCAAAGTCAGCCTTGGAAGTACCAATGCTTTGAGAGCATGTGATGGCCATTCACTGAATGTTTGTCTAATGTTCAGATGAACCATTCCAATACTTCGACCCACTGTTTTTCATGTTAGACCAGAAATTAAAATAACACTGTGAATGCTCCTTTTGCCATTTTAATTTTTTAACACAGTGTTTCATTCAGAGCCCGAATCAAGCAAAGCTAGGAATGCAATGAACTTCCTTCCTATCTTTAATGTTTACTTTGGCTAATGCTAACAATTTTAATTATGAAGCTATTGGCTTGACATGTTTGCTTCGATCAGTTTCATCTCTGTCTTGTGGCTGGTGTCTTGTTTTATCACTGTGATGCAGTAGTGTATGATGATATCGATGACACAATCTGCACTAGTTTTTGTCCACGTCCAGACAGTTCAAGCACAGTTAAGAGTCCTTAACAAATACATGTCACTTGTTAACAGATGCACTTCTAAACTCAAGGCATTTGTGTAATGTGTGTTCACCCTTGCATCTTGCAAAACTGTAGTCTAGCTGAGTATTATTATGCAATAGAGAAGTGTTCCTGTGTAATGCCGAATTAAAAGTACTCGCAGTTGAAGTTTTTCCCTTCAGAACCCATGCCCACACCCCTCTTCCACCAGGAACAGAGTCCGAGTATGGTGCTAAAAAATTGTGTTACCTGTGCAAATGTTCATAACTCATCTGATGGCAGTGATAACTGCCACTATGTTTTAGAAACAATATCAAGGTTGTCTGATAGTAGGAAAACAAGAAGTGAACCCCAATGTTCTATTTGCCATCCGCGACCCTTAAAAAGCAGTCAACCGTTTGCTTTCTACCACATTGTTCAATGGTTAATGCAACATCACGTCTTCATACCACACAAATTGCAGTCAGAATAATAGTTTTAGTGTAGAGTTTACCTATTCTCGTTTGTTCTTATACTTGGCATTCAAAATGCCTATGTTTGACTGTTATTTTCACTGCTAACTGGTACTGATTAATAACAGTGATTCTTCACCACCTTGTAACAGTCCTTTTAAGTATTGTAACATTTGCACCCCAGGCAACATTCATTGTAGTGGACAACTGTTACAAACAAGTTTTTAAATGTTATCCAGTCTTGAAGGTTCCCATTAAACACTGGTAATAGCAATTTTACCAACCTAACCTCACTACAGCCAGTATTACTTGATTCGCCAATGTCTTTTTTCTCTATCTCTAAATTTGATAAATGTATGAAAAGTGATTTTACTTTGTCTTGTACTTGTTTATACAGTCTTACCTCTTATCTTAAATGGATATATTTGGCAACAGTTTGCCAATTTCATCAATCAGTTACTATATTCGTTTTCTGTTCAATGCAATTACACCTTACATAACCACGCTTAAATACACAGTTAATGAATGACACTTCAAAATGACAGGTAAATCTTGTCCTTCAAAACAACGTGTTGTACACAGAAACAAACTTTCACTATAAACGAGATCAAATTGTTTTGTTCACAGACTAAACACATTGATTATTTTCATAAAATGATGTGAGCCCTCCTAGTTTTCTAAAGCTTGGAGCAGTATCCCTTTCATCTTTGTGGGCTCTATAACCACATCAATTGTTTTTAAATTTACCCATCTGAAGCTCTTCGATCATATAGTGTGAAGTGTCTTCATTATGTCGCTGTCATTCCTGAGATGCTGACTAGGAAATTATTGTACGCTCACTAACACTTCATGTAGCTCACATTCATATTCTGGGGTGGCTACCTCTTCTTCAAATGGCCGTCCAAACATTATTTCACTAGGTAGGTGGGACTCTCTCCCAAATACATATTTAAAAATGTTACCATTGTAGAGTCGTGAACTGCTGAACAATAAGCTAGCAAAAGGAAGGGTACTTTGGTATCCCAGTCCTTTTGACTTTCAGACATGTATATTGAAAGGTACTGTTCCAGAGTACAGATAAGTCTTTCGACCATTCCATCCGATGATAAAATGCTGTGCTTCATGTCTTCTTCATATCAAAAAACCTGTTCACACATCTTGGGACAATATAGCATCAACATTCCACCCATGTACTGTAGCTAAAGTAGCATTCCCAAACCTCCAAAACACATTTTCTACCAGTCCATAGGCTACTGTACAAGCTTCTTGGTTCTCGTTTAGGATCGGTTTCCTCTGGCCACTTAGTAAAGTAGTCTTGAACTACGAGGATTTCCACTTTTATGGTCACTACGGGGCCAAATATATCTACAGTCATTCTTTCTAAGGGAGCACCGACAGTGTATTCATTTCTTGCTGCATAGTCATCACATATGTGGCACCTAGTTCCTCACATTCTCCCGACCAATAGGCCCTCAGACGAACCTTGTCGAGCACCTTACTAATGTAAAATGTCCACCAGTTGCGGTGTTAAACAGTTCCTTTAGCCCTTCTGGGACCCTAAAGTCGGGCATGACAAGTTGAAAGGACATTTGTTTTCCATACTTGCCCTCCCATTTCTTGTACAGCACACAATTTCTAGGAATGAGGGAATACTACTCAACCCATGAAACACCATGCGCATTAATCGAAGATTTGAGTAGCTGATTATTTGTGTCAAGAAAACTGCACATAGCCAAATCAATAGTGTTAATGAATTTGCAAATAGATTTGTGGAATAAGTAGCTAAATCAGTAGTGTAACTGAAAGTGTAAATAAAATAGATTAATAATGTTCATGAATTAGTAGACAAAAATACACACTATGAAAGTCAAGCATGAAAATAGACAGTGCGAATGAAAATAAGGATTGAAAAACTTAGTGTTATTTATAATGTGATGAGAAAAATAGTGTAACTGATAATTCAGATAGAAAAATAGACAGTGTGAATGAAACTGTAGATGGCAAACCAGAAGTGTGAATAAAAAATAAATAATAGGCACCATTACTGATAAGGTAAGTAAGAAAATTGACAGTGGTAACGAAAAATTAGATAGTATGAATGAAAAAGTGGCCAGTGTATGTTGCTGAAAAGATGGCGAGGGAGTGTATATACAGTGTAAAGAATGAACTGGTCGATGTAAAGTGTGACATGGAGATGGAAATAAGTGCTGTTAATATGGAGTGGAAGGAATTTCTCCAGCAACAACGAGAGCATGGTACAAAGAGTGTAGAACTGTCACCAAGTGCGGTGGAAGAAGAAAATACTAAAGGCAAAAGCCAACACAACACTGCTAGAGTGCACCAAGCTTCTCGTTGTTGCTGTTTCCAGTTTGTGAGGGATGGGGAAGATAGCCATTGTAAACCCGCCCCAACGATGGTCAGACCAAATGGCAAGAATACCAGCTCCAGTTCGAAAGCATCGCTACCTTGAACGGCTGGACGAACAAGCAACGCGCCTACAATCTGGCAGCAGTACTGCGAGGCTCAGGATTAAGATAATTGCAGTCCCTGCCCAAGTGGCACCGAATGAAAGTTTTTCTGGTATCGGATCTTTACCTGCACTTCGGTGACAGAAACATGTGGCATGCCCACCATGTGAAGCTGCGGAGCCACACACATCGATCAGGGAGGTCACTGCAGGAGCTCTGGCAAGATATGGTGCAGCTAGTCCTAATGTTCCTGGAGGGATGACAGGCCCAGTGTTATCGCAATCGGCGTCTTAATTGATGCGTAGTCGATGCAGAGGAGTGGCAGGTGTTGCGCCTGACTGCGCCATATAACAGGAAAGATGTCTTGTCCAAGCGCCCTGCCCTAGGTGGAATCGGCTATGCAGATGTCAGTAGCCTGGCATCTTGTGCGAGAGGTGACTATGGGCTAGGTGGACGACGGATACAGCCTTAAGAAGGCGCTGAACGGCAAAGAGAACACCATGAAGGACAATATGACATGAGTTAATGAAACACAGCCACCTAGCTACCCGACCAGACGGGCTGAATTTTGGTACTGTGAACAGCAGAGACACCTGACAGCCCATTTCCCTCAACATTGTCATCAACAACATCATCAACAATAGGGGAATTGACAACGAGACTCAAGCGAGATTATGTCTTTGGGAGACTTGTAAATAACGACCTTGAGAGGCAAAGGTAGGTGATGGTTGAAGGGATGGTCCCAATGTCCCTACAACTAAATTTATTAAAGCGGGACTTAAGGGTCATGCTGGAGGAGGGTAGCCTAAATTATTTTACTTTTCAGATAGTCGTCGACACAGGGGTGATAATAACAGTAGTCAGGCCAGAGATCACAGAGCAGTCTTCCCCCAGTGCTCGCCAGATCATACAAATGATAAAGAGTGTCTCAATTTGGGCGCCCACTGCACATTTCTTGCTTTCTGTCTCTCTTTTCTTTCCCCTCTCTCTCGTTTTCTACTCCGCGCGGCGTGTGTAAGTTGGTTGGAGTGTGTCGCTGTCGCATGATCGTTTTGCTTATTTATTGGTTGGTTAGATGTAATTTGAATTTCTTATTTCTGCTGATGACTCTATGTGGAGTCGGTTCGGTTGTGCTTTAGTTCAGTGCTCCCGACGGAGTAATGTACTGAGTGCTGAGAGTTTTGGTGGCATGTTTTTGTTGTCATGGAAGAGTCACGCTGTGATGCTGGGACGTGACGGACGCGAGGCACATGGAGCAGGAGCAGATGAGGCAGCACGATGGTCACTTAAGCTAAATACTGTTAGGTATTTCACATTTTTGTAGTTTGTAGGTTAATTTTAGGTTCTTCTAATGTAGCTTTACGGTGGGTTGTTGAGGCCATTCAGGGCAATCTTCTGTTGGAGGTCGACGCAAGCACGTGGCTTGAAAACTGTCGTTACTGGTGAGCCTTCCTTTTTGCTGTTCAGCCATCCATTTTTTTTTTTTTTTTTTTTTTTTTTTTTTTTTTTTTTTTTTTTTTTTTTTTTTTTTTTTAAGTATTTGAAGTATCTTGCCGCGAACGTTTACTGTTATTTACATACGTCATGTATAATTAATTATAGTTAAAATGAAACCCCATTTACATTATTTATTGTAGAGTCGTAACGAAACTGTTTGTGTCTCAATAGATTATTAATATTAGGAGACTATCGTTCTTGTCCAGTTATACATTTTTGTTTTACCAATTTCTAAATTGTAACAGTTGAGCTACAATTAACTTATTTTGGTATTGTAGATTATGGTTAAAAAAAATTTTTATTCTATTTTCCCTTGTGACAATTGTTGACGAGCTTTTCTGCTGTTAGTCAACCAAGGCACTTTCCTCTCTGTTTACCAGCACTAATAATTGTTTTTATATATTTTTTATCTTTGCAATCGTTTTTCATGTTTATTGTTTTGATATTGAAGTCTGGTTGAACTTTATGTTGATTTTAATTAAAAGTAAAGCCGCGAATAGTGTAGACGAATGTCGAATAAATCAGTTTTTCTTACTGACAACTCCGAGTTTCTTTTATATGATATTTTATTTCATAACCTTATTAGTAAACCAAATTGAATTCATTTGTTTAATGCTGCTCTGAATTATGCCTGTATTTATAGTATCTTAGAAGTAAACAAATTAGTCTTAATTACTTTTTAATTAATTTCTCAACTTTTTTTTTTTTTTTTTTTTTTTTTTTTTTTTTTTTTTTTTTTTTTTTTTTTTTTTTTTT
>PNEQ01002193.1:33061-46379 GCA_003012365.1 Medauroidea extradentata | reverse complement strand
ATTGGCAGGCTATTTTTCCAGTTTGTAGCGTTTAGGTATAATGAACTAAATGTAGATATTCCCCTTAAAGTATCTCGTGTAAATATTTGAACTATGCAATTTACCAGACCATTGCTGGTTTATTTTCAAGTTGCTAACTAATAAAACACATGTGATTCTACTGAACACGTATTTCCATTTTCAATATCTGTTACGGAAACATTAACCAACGAAAAATATTAACGCAAAATCCAAAACTGTATAAGCAGTTACTGAAAATTAAACTTGCCCACTCAAACGAGACATGAAAAATTGACAAACATTCTTGCAGTACAGAACAAGACCTACCTACAAATCCGTACACGAAAGGAATGTTTTGACCATCTGTACAGAAAGTATAGGTTTCTTAGTATTATAAGACAAAAAGTAAAAACGAGAAGATATATGTTATTGCGCAAACAGCACGCATGAATAAACTCTTAAAACTATGCTCTATGCGGCAGAAATACGTTTTTACTACATAACATTGTACATATTCCAACAAAAACTTCGTTATTTATATATTCCACAACTAAAAATAGACAAATTATACAGTTTCAACGTAAAATTCAATTAAATTCGCCGAAATCGAGTACCATGTTTGCAAACAACTCATGCAACACAAAGGAAGTTCAGGCATTGATGTTAGATCATTGGCAAGATGATCTTTGATCAGTGTCCTAAAGTGTTGCACAAAACAAGATCAGCACTTGATCCAAGTCATTTTGAACGTGATCCTGAACTGTCGATATTTCTTGGTTCAATAAATGATCCAAGATCATAGCCATTACCAAATTTATGGTAGCCATATTTTTGTAATTTCGAAATGTATGTGCATTGATTTAAAGGTAATTTACGTATGTCAGCGAAAGTACTGAGTATAAAAGAGCTTTGCATTGCAAATTAGAAGTTAACTTAAGAAATAATTTCCTCTAAACATTGTGTTACGCTCTTATGTGAATTGTTGGTAGTTAGGTTAGGGCGTTCGCGGATATGAGTTAACGGAAAATTTGTGTTGAGGTTTCGTTTGTCAAAATGTACAGTTACTGTTTCGCTGTTCTCCTCACGCCGTTTACAGCATTAAAAGTGGAAGATAACTCATCCCACGCCCATTCCTTTTGTTTGATGTGTACACCATCGGTTTTTTTGTTTTCGTGAATGTGAAGTCTTTCTTCCAGTAAGTTACTTCTCTTTAAATTTTTCATGCTTTCAACACAAAGCGTTCAAATCCAATCAACAAACACACCATTCACATTTACAATCTCAACATCAATAACGCTAGCCAACCTAACCGCTCATGATTTCCGAATCTGTTTGAAATTATTATTAAGAACGAATGATGTCACAATTGTTCTGACCAATAGGCGTTAAACACCATTCTGCTGTACAGTGTTGTCAGATGTAACGTTTCGTCGAACCCCAGTTCTCATGATCCCAGATCAAAAACTTGCAGAATACGTTTGTGCAACGTTTGTCACCATAAATCCCAGATCAACTGTGATCTCACGTCATGGGATCTTGGATCACAGTATTTTTTGTGCAACCGGGCCTCAGAGCACATAAACATAAACCAAAATAAATGTTTTGGCGCGAGATAATTCACTGCCACGTGAAGGCAATTTCTGCATGTACAATCAATGATCCGAGTGGCAGTGAGCAGTAATATGACGGCCGTCCTACAGTGTTGCCAAGTAACATGCCCACAAAATTAAAGTCAGCTGAATTTGTTACGGGAAGTGCTTAGTGAATCGCAAATTAAGGTAAGCGGTGTTAAGCGATCCGTAACTTAAAGTTACTGGCCGTAACTAAGGAAAGTTAGTGAATAGACCCCCAGATGTTCTTCCCATGTATTCGATCATATGAGCACGTCGTCGAGGTAGGCTAATGTGAACTCGCCGGCCAGTCCGCTCAGTACCTGCACCATTATCATTTGGAATGTCGCGGGTGCTCCTTTCAGGCTGAATGGCATTGCGCAAAATTGGTATTGGCTGCCATCTGGGGCCGTGAATGCGGTTTTCTCCCGGTCGTCCTGCCGCACCGGAACTTGCCAGTAACCGCTCCACAGGTCTAGGGAGGAGAACACTATCGCGCGTCCGATGGCGTTCAGAGCATTCTTGACGGTGATGTATAGTGCGGACAGGTTTTCTGTCGCGAGATTCACGCGTCTCGGATCTACGCAAAAGCGCAGTGTGCCATCTTTCTTGGGGGCTAACGATATTTGTGAATTGTACCGGCTGTTGGCCGGTTCAATGACTCTGTCAGCCAGCATCTTCTTGATCTATTCTTTAATAACTTTGGCCTGGTATGGCAAGTAGCCCCTCGGGGGCGTGTAAATAGGATTGTGTGTGGTGAGGTCGATTCGGTGTTCCGACACCGCAGTACGTCTCAGGATATCATTAGCCGCGAACACTTCGCTCCTCTCGTCTAAAAGCTGTTGAAATGCCTCTCTGTACGCTGGGGGTACTTCGTTTGAGATATCCTCGAGTCTAACTGTGGCGGCAAGTTCCCTTGTTTTCGCCTCTGTACTGTATGCGGTTCTGCGTTCAACAGTGCCGAAGTGTATGCGTCTCGCCGCGGGCTCCACCACTGTTTCTGTTCAGTAAGCCAAGGCAGGCCCAAGATGGCGTCCTCGCTCAACTCCGGTGATACCAAAGCAGTTGTTATGGTCTCTATGTCCCTGATGTGTACAACAATGGTGGCTTGGCTTTTCGCTTGGCACTTCGCGCCCTCGGCAGCTGGCTGAACTCGCTGATTGAATTTCAACATGGTTTTAGAATTAACAAATTCTGGCCGAATGAAACTGTGTGAAGCCGCTGTGTCTACTAGCGCATAACAGCGGAGTTCGTTTATGCTTACTAAAATTTTGATTGTTGGATGGTGTCTACTATGGATTTGCTGGAGTAGAGCGTGTTGTGCGCGAATTTTACCATAACCGTAACTGTGTTGGTGCGTGATTGTTAACTCCACAGAAGTTGGGCGACAATTTGAAATGAGCAGGGGTCGTGATTAGGTGTTGTTTGCCCGGTGCACCAGCCCGTTAAGAGAGAACGGGCACTCATGAGAGCAGAGACTCTAGGTTTCAGGGCCACGTGGCCGACGGCCATGCCGTTGCAAGAACCCTCCCCACTCTACGTCGCTAAGTTACTTACGCAGGGGAATCTTATGGCGTTCCCCACGCCCGTAGCACTAAGGTAGAAAAGTACACACATAAAACACACTGTAGGTATAGCACTGGAATGCGGGTTGAAAGGTCCTGCACCCTGATGGCCATGAAGCGGCAAGCAATAAATACGAACCTGTAGTTGGAAACGTATTTATTAGAAAAGCACCATGCTCCAATAATACACACACTGGTGGCGCAATATGCAGATCCGGCCCTAAGCCCGGCCGGTGGGCGATGCTGTAAAGTGAAAATTCACCGCGTGGGAGAAAATAAGAATTTAAGACACACCCCTGGGCGACGAGTTGCAGGAGTGAACTGTACACCTCCGGGCCAGCAAAGTTAAATAAAATGTTCCAGATGAAAATATGACTATTGATACACTACTGATAAACACAAAGTCTTGAAGGGCCCGGAGTGCTGATCACGTCGACGTCTCGGTCCGCCGTGTAGTGCCAACTGGCGAGTCCTTCCCTCGTGCATGATGTCGTGCTGCCAAAGTGCGGGAAGCACTCGCTGAAAAACACAAAATCACTAAATTAAACAAGGGCAAAGGCCCAAAACACTCACAATAACACAGCTTGAGGGTTAGAGTCCCAAATTTGAATAACGGGCTAGTTTATAGAGAGTTTATGTAAATTAAAGTTACATGAAATTTTGAACCACAAGACACTTAAAGAATTAGACACTGAATTTTTACGTTAATTGAATAATAATAATTAAGACACAACACTGGTAATTACTGATTAACTAAAACATGAAAGTGTTTGGGGGAGAACACGTGCAGATATTTGGGCGGTGAAATTGGCTGCGCGGGCGAGTCCAACTTGCCGCTAGGCGCAGGGGTAAATTACTGGGTTTAAGGTTAAATACGAAAAAGCTTAAAAGAAACACACTACACATGGAACACACTTACCCCTGGCCTTTGTATATTACTGCCTGCTAAATGGTGTAACTCTCATTGATGGAGCAAGCACGGGAGTGCTATTACGAAGTGTTTAACTTTAACGTTAACTTGCGTCGCTTCTCGTCAAGGGGGCACATTCCTACCATTTAATGGCAGTTCTTTGGGGCCGACGCACTCACTGGTAGCACCCGGCGTCGCGGAGGCGGCATCTGGACGCCGCTACCTCGTGTGCCCACGTGGCCGGGTGCGTTCCCACATGTCGTGGCTGTATGGGCGCTCGGCCCGTTCCGTAATGGTGGCTTGATGCGCACGACGGGCTCAGAGAGAGGGAGTTGCGGAACGACCCGAGTCACAACGTACTTACATATTTTGCAGTCTTGTATAATGACAACATATGTCAGGGTAACAAAATACTGACATTGGTTGTCCTTATACTAAGCCATAGATATATTAAAAACTTAATGCATGGGTAAGGCTGAAATATATTAAAACATTTTGTATTTCCCGCTCGTAGCTGTCTTTTGAGTTTCCCGCGATAATTTATTTGCGTAGTAGTGTGCACATCCGCTAGGGGCACTGCAAACACTGTTGAGGCCGCCGCTCTGTCACTTTCCATTCTATACTTACTATCTCTTTAGTCTTTTCTATGTTCCTCACTTTACTTATCTATGATCGTGCCGGCACGTGGGTTTTGTTTGGACGCATTGACGTATATTTTATAGAATTAAATATTTAATGTCAAATCAAATGGTTAAAGTGAAGAAATTGAAACGGACTCGCAAGTACATTGAAATTGCAGATGGAGCGGATTTATCTAGTGGAAAAGTGCCGCCAGCTGTAAGGAGTTCCGATGAACCCTCACCGAAGAAGGTAAACGTGTATTTTTGTTGCAACACCGTAAATATTAATTAAGAATAGCTACTCATAGTGTTGCTATTGAATTTAGAAGTACTTTATTAAATAATCAAAATTGTTTCTATAGTTAATAGTGCAAGTAGTCCTACAGAAAATTAAATGTCAGTAATTTAGGATAGGATAGTAATTATTGCAGTTTTGCAATCGTCTGGTGGTAAGCTATAACCTCAATTCCTTTCAAACCTACTATTATACTTTTCAACCCCTCCGCCACTTCCTCACCAACGCCAACTCCTCCGAGAGTAAATCATCGACCTCCTAAGCACTGAGTGACTACCCCGCTCTGTTAAGGTCATGCTACATTGAGACGGTAAGATTGTTGTTGTCGGGTCGACGTCGTTCATCTCTTGATGCGTGCTACAATGAAAGTCGTTGCTTTGCTGTTAGAGCCTAGATCCGGCAATACAGTGTATT
This sequence comes from Medauroidea extradentata, assembly GCA_003012365.1. Classification (NCBI taxonomy): domain Eukaryota; kingdom Metazoa; phylum Arthropoda; class Insecta; order Phasmatodea; family Phasmatidae; genus Medauroidea; species Medauroidea extradentata. The sequence continues at coordinate 40,965 of PNEQ01002193.1, read as the reverse complement.
AATGAAAAACGTTTCTGGTGATGATCTATACAGTCCTAGGCCTATGTAGAAAAAAATCTGTCAAGTTAGGTTATTTTAGGTTAGGTTAGTTTAGGTAACCTAATCTTACCTAACCTAATGTTAGATTAGAAGTAACCCAACCTAACTTAACTTACTTAACATAACCTAAACTAACTTAACATAACCTAACTTAAATTTTTTTATTTAGGACTACTTAGATTGTAACTAGAAACATTTTACACCAGTAAACTATATGTCTAAAATCAATAGTTTGACCAGTATACGATGAGTACTGATTCTTAATATTTACCTTGCAGAATATAATTTTGTACTGGTACAATACATGTGTATAGCATTACAATTGTATACTAGTAATGTATACATTAGTTATTAATTTATTCTATACCTAAATGAGGTTTTGTGGGGACATTTTTGCTTGATAAACTACCCTATACTTCTAATCCAACAAAAATACTGCAGTTTTTCATTTAACTGCACTCAAAACACCTTTCAACATAATTTATTTTATATAAATATCTAGGGACCTGTGTTTATTTACTTTTTATGCGTGCTTTCTTGTTAATCGTCTACTGGTGGCTGTCTACCCTGCTCCCGAGCTGGGTAAACCTGAGTGGATCCGGTGACGAGATCGAGTTGAATATTTAGAGATCTTGAGGGCCAGTAGATCTTTATCACATGACATATTTGACTGATTTTAGAGTAATATCTACACTATTGAGTAGATCCAATGTAGTTTCTATAAGCACCTTGTACATCCTGACCAGCCTTTCCACTCTTCTCCTTACCTTCGAGTTTCACCCCTGTTCCTACAGCATCACAGATGGCCGAAAGTTCCCTTCGTCGTCATCAGCCAGTCCTTGTCTTCTCCATCTATCCTTAACCCATCTCCCTGCCCATCTTTGCAACTTCTCCAGCTCCCGCACACCTCTAATTCCCCATTCGGGTGTCTCTCTGCTGCTGCATACTTTTAATATTGGCATCTATCTTTTCCTTCATTGCGTTACTAACACCCTTTACTGCATACATAGAGCCCTTCTCCCATTAGACACCATCCCATCTACCTGTCTACTCACCCTGAGTCACTCTGCATCATTATACCTAGGTACTTGTATTCTGAAGCTTCCTCTCTCTCACTCTCTCTCTCTCCCTTTCCATCTGTACACTTCCTACGCCTAACCTTCTTTCTTATAAACCTAATCTTTGTCTTTCTCAAGTTTATTTTGGTTTTCTTTTCTTCATACCTCAGCTGTATCCTATCAATGTCATTCTACAACTTGTTACCTCATAAAACATCCAGTCATCTGCAAACTATCTTATTTTGCCATTCACCTCCCCCTGCCACCATATCTACTACCGCACTCAGCACTTCATTAGTTCTTGCCATCCTGTCATTCCTCTATTTTTCATGCACGTGCCTGCGCTTCCTGTTTAATTTCTTTATCTTTGTCCATAATATGGTGGATCTGCCCTGCACCAACCTCTTCCACAGTGTAAATGTTACCATCATTTCATCAATTATCTTTCCAAATTCACTCCAAATGTTGTCTACATTATCCCTTTAGTTATCAAACCTATTCCTTAGACTAATGTTGTTCTTCATCCAACAGTGTTTGTAATTTTTTAGCTAATATTTTTAAACAAAATTATAGATGTACTAGTATTTGTGCAAATGTTTTATTTGTGATTTAAATTTACAAAGTAGAGGAAATGGAGTGTTCAGTACGACTTACCATACAAGAACACTGTAACACTCTATCATACTCAAGAGAATCTAAATTGAAAAAATTTAATGAATAAAAAAGTGATGAATAAAATTTGTTCAAATTAAGAATTGGATCTGAAGTCTATGTACATATAATGAAAAGAAATTTCTGGAAAAGTTTTCACATATTTATTGTTAAGTGTACAGAGCCATTTAATGTACACAGTAAATCTATAAAGAAGTGTCTCTGCAGATTACCCTAGATATGCAGACAAACTACCCATTGCTTGTTCCTGGTAAGTGTTTTCAGTGACGTCAGATCAGATTGCATGATGGGAGAATCAGCTGTTCTTGCACATACAATCGCTCGTTTGCCATAAGGCTCAATGCATTAGCATGTTTCTTACCTGATATATACGGAACCGTGTCAAACATTGCTATGTATGTAACATGTTATAGTAGGACTAACAACAGTTCTTTGACGAGATACGAAGTTTCGTGATGTCTAGTGATTTTAAAATATAAATTATCTCATCAGAAAGTCCGTCGCTTTGCTTTCATGCTCGCTGTATTTTATTTCTGTCTGTTATATTATGTATTTATTAATTAAAACAAGATTGCACAGTTCTTTGGCGAATTGTAATATTTCATAACAGTGTATCGTGCAAATCACTGCTTTCACAAGGTAATATATAGTCTCACGAGGCGTCGTTTCTGTGCGACCAAGGAGATGTTGAGACATGTGTGGTACCCTTATTATACATATCGACCGCACTTATACACAGTTAGTAACAATACGCTGAACCTAATCATCAGTATTGTTCTAAAAAAAACGAAATGACTAAGGAAGTAATAAATAAGATAATTATAATCCTTCAAATGCAATCAACCTTTGATTATTTGTATTTTTAACATCTCATTTACATAAAGTAATAATGACTATAATACTATTGATTATTCTTAATTCCCCTACAAAATAGTCCTTGTTCAAAGTTAAATAGGTCGGCAGTCACTTCTTACAACCCAAGGTTCATAGAACTCCACGAACCCCCTTAATATTATAGTAGAAATCCTGCAGTCAAAAAATAACTTCTTTTTCACTGTGTCTGATCTTGGTTTGTTGCACCATTGAACGTTAAATGGGTGTATCAGTTCACAAAAGGTTTCATTTGTTGGAGCGAATAAATTAATAAAAAAATATCTCAACTTACAGTTTTTTCCCGGGACGTGGCCACGTCACTTACTCCCAAGTATCTTTCCGCTACCACAAAAAATCCTTTTTTGGTAGGTTGCACTGGGTAGGTTTCGTCTCGCCGAAGTACAGGTCTGCGGGCAGCGAAAACGACGATTAGCAGTCCACTCGGTGTCATCGCAGGCTCGCTTCACTAGGGCAATAAGCATTGACCCAGAGTAATTCTACGGTAGACTGGCGCAGTGTCTCTTGCGACCACCCAAAGAGCCTAGCTCGACCATCGAGCACTCGCACAACCAGTCGTAGTGCATATCAGTCCGCAACTCGTCAGAGAATGAATTCCCCTCCCCACACTAAGCAGCTTGGTAGCCCATCCCCACCACCTTGCCTACAACCAAGCTCGTAAACAACTCCCAGGCATTAGTCGCGTCATCAGTTTGGCACTATACGGCGTATGTGCCGATTCAGAAAATTTAACAAAAAAAAATGTAGACAATGTAAATGAGTAAATAACTGAACCAAACTGACACAAAGACAAGATTTAAGTACTCGGCGCCGAGTATCAAACAACTTTGAACAAAATAGCAATAAATAAAGAAAATACAGCTGAAACAAGAAAATTACAAAAAAAATTGAAAAATCGGTCAAAAAGGTATTAAATACAATACATGTGACGAAATAATCGTCACAATGTAAGAGCTCGTTCGGACCCTAAATATTGAGGTAAAAGGAACAGTAGCTGCCACAACTAGAGAAAATTACGTATCAGCCTTCTCCAGGCTAGCTGGATGGTACGAGCAAGTCGTAAGATAGTATATCAACTACCTTGCCTCAGTCGTCGAAACACGCGCCAAGACTTAACTTTGGAGGTTAGTGGGGCCGCGAACGACAATATCCCGGAAGGATGGCGAGAGACGAAGGGGAGAACTTAATATGTCATTGGCGACATAAAACATAGGGCAGTAGCCCCTTGTCTCATACTGCTGCTAATATTCTGGGTAAATACATAACCCATTGCCTTGTAAGAAGTTACCATTAAATTATGAACTTATAACTACCTACCATAGTAACTCAACTGGTAATACTTCACATAGGCTACTTCAACAAGAATATATTATACATTTCTAAGCTTTGGGGAAAATAGTAATTCCATAAGGCCATGAGAACTAAAATAATATTATATTGTTACAGAGCACTTTATATAATTCCCTAAGTGACTTACATTTACAGTTATTCATGTCTTTCAATTTATGTTCAAGCTGCGACATTAACTACAAAGTAAACATCGCTACGTCTCAATTACTAACTTTGTCCACTCTAAGATGGACCCTAGCTGTTACAATATCCTTGAGGTTGCTATGTTTTCTATTTCTAATGTTAAACAATTTCAACCAAGTATCTCCCATAACGGGTACGATCTGATTGATAGTGAATTCAATTGGACTGCACTGAGTGCGCACTCGTTGCGCACCTTAAAGTGAAAAAGTGCTGCTGTCACGTGATTTCCAGCAAAAAGTTCATAATGTTTGTTTATGCCCTAATAACTGAAACACGCTGCACTTTCAGTGCAAAACATTTGTGATGGCGAATGATTTTCAATATAAATTTTTTTATACCCAGACATTATTTAAAAAGTGGAAATGCAGGTCCGCGACATTTGCGAAGTTATTCTTTCACTAGTTTCTCTTTTTCGGCCAAGAACTAAAAGTAGTTAAGTACTCATGAACCACTCGTCGTTACTAACCTTATCGTCAATGTAATAACAAACATTGTTATCAAGGTAACAAATATATTTTCGCTATTTATTGATTGTATTATATTATTAAAATGCCAGGGTGTCAGTTTATTGCAGAAAAAACACCATAATAAGGATTTACGTATTGTTTACATGTCACAGGTCGTTGCCATACTTGCACTCTGACAACTTCACTGTCTCTAGAGCCAGCGCACCCGGCGAGTGTAAGTCACAATTGGAACACAAAATAATGATTGCACTCAGCGGGTGGGGTCTGGAACATGCGGCACTCGCCCAGTGCGCATCGAGTTAAGTTGAGTGCAGTCATTGGAAAACGCTATAAGACTATCAGTTCCTTGTGTTCCACAATTTAAATAATACAAATGCATCAATCGTCGCTACTTTTAAATATATCAAGTGTTACATAAATTATAAACTCTAGATGTAAACTGGATAAACATGCTGCACCACATTGTATCAGGTTATGATGAGAATTAGGCTTGCACCTATTTATTAGTAACCACGTGGCATAAAACCCAAATCATCTTATAGAAAGGTCACTTTATATATTAAACAAGCCTTGCACATACATTTCACAGTGTACCCTAGCAGCTGTTTTAGTTTCAACCTCGACCAAGCTATACAGCCTTTTAGAGGCTTTAACTTACACAGTTCCATTTTTATTTAGTCAATAGACCAGAAAAGCACATGTTCATATTCTGTCACCTGTAATTATTTACTATATACATCAAAATTCAATTCACTTACTTGTTCTGAAACAATTGAAGACGTCATCTAATAATACATATCTAGTTTAATTTCACTAATGATCAGGGACAAGCACGTCCACTGACAGTCTAGTCTGAAGCCCTATCACTGCTGTCCTCTCAGAGGCTCCACCTCTGCAACCACTGACTACATGACTCTTAGACTGCTGATCAATGATTGACCTGACGACTGACTGACCTCCATTGACGACTGCTCAAGCCTGAATGACCCCCGGCTACTCTCACGGTACCTATGTCTCGCGGCCACACCCTCATAATCCCCAACATCTGTCGGCACCTCGTGACGCCCTGTCCTCACGTTCCGCTCACCATGTTATCACTTAGCTATGAATTAAAGTGTAGCCTCACAATAGGCATATGCCTACTTCTTTTAGCCTCGCATGGGAATAGGGAATAGTTTATATAGTTTTTAACAGAGTCAAAGATTTTGAAGAAACCTTAGGCCCGTTTATGAAATTAATAGTTGTATTATGTTAGAATGACATAATATATAAGAGTCAATGTACAATTTTAATGTAACATTTCTGTCTTCCCAGATTATTGCTGCAAGTCAATGGGTAAGTATGTCTACCTTGTGCTTTATGTTATCACTTGTGAGCAAATAAGAAGTAACATTCCAAGATTACTTACGAACATATTTAAATGGAGACATTGTTAGATTATACACTGTAGTGGTTTCGTGCTTAGATTTTTTCCTCTCCTTGTTGAGATAACTGCGAGAGAAATTTGAGGTTTGACCATGCAGAACTAACCTAGGACAATTAGGGGAAAATTAATTTTTAAAATTAAAATAACTAGTGTACCTAGTTTATTGATATTACATTTTATTGGCTAGGTATTACAGTGTTTATGTACTGGTTGTATGTTCATATTATTGGTACATACATTTTTACTAGCCTAAAGTATGGGCCTAAGCTTTTTGTTAATTTCTTGGAAATGTGTGTTAATATATCCATGCAGATTTCTCCAGGATGTTTAAGGAGTGTTACAGTTCAATGAAACTAGTGCTGTCAATCATCAAATGATCTAGTTGGAATTTTTTATATATACTACTAACCATGCTCCATATGGCTGATTCTACAATTATAAGACATTTCTATATACCTAAAATTCTAACTATGTTTTAAAATAAAAAAAAATTAATTTAAATACTTTAAGAGGTACAGTACATAATTATGACATGATATTAGCAGCTTAAATGTGTTTATTTAATTTTTTTCTTAATTTTGAAAATTTTCAAACCCATGTAAATAACGTGTGGGCATGTAATTGACAAATAAGGGCATGTTAATGACATTCAAGAACATGTGAATGATGAGGTGTATGTACTAAGTAAATAAAATTAATTAAATCTATTAGTTTAAAATGTTTGAATTAAACTCTGAAACATAACTCTTTTTAGCATTACTGTATTTAGAAATTAGCATTTTTAAAGAAAATTTTTACACTTCAATTAAATTCAAATTAAGTTTAATACTTAGCATCTTCGCAGTACATCACTGCAGAGTTTATAAATTTTCGATTTATCAGGAACTTAGAATTTGGTTGATGATGCTGGAATAGGTGGCGTGATGATGCACAAAATTCCTTCAAAGTTAATAGAATGTCTGTCCCCTTTAAGGATGTCCAGGCCTTGAAATAAATCACTACCACTCCGAGCCAAGAAATTCCTTCGAAGTTAATAGAATGTCTGTCCCCCCTTTAATGATGTCCAGACCTTGAAATAAATCACTTCCACTCCTAGCCAAGAAATTTATAGTTGCACTGGTTTCGTTGATATCTTTCTATGATGCCTGAAAATAATTAATAATTGTGCTTAGAAATTTTTTTCACTTACATAAGTAAGTAGTTATAAAACTTTTACATGAGCAAGAATAATATCAACACTGGGTGAATTTCTTTGTAGCACTTTAGTTAGCTTAAAAAAAGTAAAATAATATTAGCGCAAAAATATAGTTTTATAATGTACAATGGACAACATTCGCATTTTTTTCTGACGATGGTTTCACAGCCAGTTCGGTACAAATATCATACGTACAAAGTATCACAGCTCTAAGTTGAAAAATGTGAAAGTTATGGCCAAATGAAAATATAGCAGTTTGAATGCGCACCAAAACACGGCTGGCCGCCTGAGCCGCTCGTGACGTCACACCTTAGTACGTGCTCGCCCGCCGTCTGTGTTTACATGGGTCGTGGCGGTAGTTTACTCCCAGTGGTTTGGGTTTAACGTCATGGGAACGGAAAATAATAAAGTAGATCATAAAAATGTTAAATGGGGCATAATACCTCAGTGCACAAGCACTTCGACTGCAACACTGGACAAAATATTCATCACCGTCCCGCAAGAAACATGTAAACGAAAGAAATGGTTCAACGCCATTCGCCGATGGTATGAAGATGTTTCACCGAAATCAGTTGTTTATCTGTGAAGATAATTTTGAAGTAAGTAAATGTAACTTATTTTAC